>JAJQOW010001464.1:0-47951 GCA_037975125.1 Latrodectus hesperus
TTTTTTAATATAAGTTTTCTGACTGTAATACTTTTTTGATAGACATCTTGTATGCAGATCTTATCTCTTTGGGAATTTACTGATGACCCTCAACTGTGAAAGGTTGAAAACCCCTAAGCTAAAATAATAAACAAAGTAAATCAATTTCTTGAGAATCTATTAATCTCATTGATGTCATTTTAAACAGTGGCTGTGCATTTTTTTCTTGGGAAGGCCTTTGTTGTGTTTTGAAATCAAAAATAATTATACTTAATGAAATACTTTCAAAATTCTAATTTATGGGTTTTGTATCTATTAGATGCTGGAACTATTTCGATACAATAATTAAAAGTATTTTCAAAAGCAGGATTCAATTAGGAAAAATCAAGCAGTTCCAGATATAAACTAAAAATATGACTTTATTACAGCATTTTTACTCTTCTACTATGCTCAAAAAAAAGATAACACTGAAGTAACAAACAGCTCTTTTTAGTAGCAAGGCACAGTGACTTTCACTTGCAAGCAATTGTACTCTTTATTTGTGCTGTGTGAAATTCTATGCTTCAGCAGAGTAATGTACAAATGCATGTTGCTGTTATTTTATAAATTTTTGTTGATAAGGAAAACTTTGACTTCTGTCTTATCCCAAAAAACCTTCTAATTTTCTTGTCAATTAAAACACTGGTATCTATGGGACCAGCTCATCATATATGCCAGTTACTATTGCTGATGAGTGTAACTTCATCAAATTTCATTGCATATGCCATCCTATCTTTTTTGAACTTGATGCACAGTTATATAAGTGCTATTATTACAGATATATAGTGCTAGTTAGGGTAAATCTGAATGTTTATTTCTCAGGATCTATGCGTTTGTTATTTCTGACATAATATATTTGCCCAATAAATAACTTTTTTATATTTGCATTTCTACCTAGTGTAGCAATTTTATTGGCCTATACTGCATTAAGATTCTGATACTGCAAAATATAAAAAAAAGATGTAATGTTTTTAGTTTTTTTCCCAATATTACACATTTTCCAATACTTTTAGATTTCAAACTAGTTTAACTTTTTTGTGACTTTAGTTGTACGCAATTTTTCATAATTAAACAATATTACACATGAAATTCCATTTATTTTCTGTTATCTATTTAGTTAATTTTTTCCATAATAAGTTGAATTATTTTTTCCCTTTAAAAGCATTTTAAATTATCTATTTCTTATATTATCTCAATGTTGAAGAAGGACACCAGTTGCTTTCCTTTTACAAAGTAATCTATCCTAGATTTTTCTGTGATAATATTTTAGTTAGCATTTTATTTGCATAATTATCTATTGTTTGCATATCAAGTGTGTAGTTTACAAGTAGGAATTATGTATGTATTTTGAATAGAATGAATTCTTTTTATCAATGATAAGAATACTTTTACTTTTACTTTTACAATGATAAGAATACTTTTTAAAATATTCTTATAAATTTTAAATGTTTTTATTTTTAGGGATGTGACATAACTGGTGGAATGTATATAAAAATTCAAAATACTGCTGGTCTTCTACAATATTTATTGGTAGGAATTCAAATTGGTATTTATTTGTAATGACATTTATAAGATTATTTTCTAGAATTTTTCTTATTTTTGCAAATTAAGAAAAAATGAGACACTACTAATCAAAATAAAGTTTTCAGATCTAAATGATCATTAATGTTTAGAATATTATAAATGAACAAATTTTAAATTGTATTTCAAATTTAAAATGAGTAAACTTGTCAATTTTTCATCAAATAAATAAGAAATATGCCTGAGATTTTCGAAGTTTCATAGTTCATTATATATATATCATACGTGCCAATGCTTCCGATTTTACAGTGTGTTTCCGATCTTCTGATCGGAAAGCTTATTCTTCCGATTTTCAGCGACACATTATAAAATCCCTAAAATTTCCCTAGAAACCTCGTTCTTGCTTTGGTTTTCCCTCCATCAATAACTTTCCAACAAGAGTAAGTAAAACGCGAATTTCAATTATCTCCATATGTGCGACTTTTCCACTCCTTTTAGCGCAGAAGAGCAAACTCGATATGATTGGTCGCTATCGTCTGTGTTTTTTTTTTTATGTTCAGCGTTCGACATTTGGGGAGTTCAGTCTATGTTCTGTAAGCGAGTTGACTTCTGTGTTCTGTGAAGTAGATTTTGCTAGATCGTAGCTTGCAAGTATTTCTTTAGAGAAATTTATTTTCGATGTTTGTAATTAATCGTTGCTAAGATGTCGAAACCGAAGCGATATTACCAGCAGTTTAAAGATGATTACGTGAAATCTTTCAGTTTCATAACAAAATCACGTTTAGGCTCCAGCCATGCTTTTTGCACGTGGTGTCGTACTGACATAAGTATTTCGCACGGTGGCAAGCGGGATATTTTGCTGCATTCTGAAACTTCAAAACATAAGGAAGCATTCCAGGACTGTACAGTCTAATCAAAAGATTAATGCTTCATTTTTTGGATCTTACCAACCATTAGTGACTTTTTTTAAGGAAGAGGCTATGAAAAAGAATGAAGTTACTCCTCTCTCTTTTTACACTATTCCCTCTGTAAAAGCAACTTCAGATACTGCTGATGATGCTAAAAATCTTAAAACAGAAAGCAAAAAATCATTTCAAAATTGTAAAAGAAAGTTCTCACAAGAACTTTCAAGTGGAAGTTCTTCAAAAGTGAACGTTGTGTCACGAGAAGAACGATTATTTTATTTTTTATCTAGTGACCTCAACAAAGCTTTTTGTTTATTCCTGTCATATATTGTCCTATTTTTGAAAAAGCTAATGTAAAGCTTCAGTCAGCAGATCCACAGATTCATTTGTTGAAGTCCCTAATGTTAGATTTGTACAGGGAAATCCTACTAAAATTTGTAAAATCTGGTATCATAAAATTAAGCAGTGATATTTTGCAAGTTCAATATCATGATAAAAATAATCAAAAGGGTGATGTTGATCTTTTGATTGGAAATGCTACACTGAAAGCTGTAGAGGGACTTAGTGTTGATAGTAAAAATACATTTTATGAAAGTGTACGGCTTTATTTTGCCACTGCATGTGATTATATGCTCAATAAATTTCCTTTCAGCTCGGAAATTCTTCATCATGCCGAAGTAGCCCAAATATCAAATTTTGAAAATGCTTCATTTTCTAGCATTAAATATTTCATTCAAAAATTCCCTGTTTTCCTTTTTGGGGAAATGAATGATGATGCTATAGATGCTTTGCAGGTGGAATTTTGTGAATTTCAAGCTTTTCATATTCCAGAGCACATAATAAGTGAAAATAGAATTAATGTGCAGTGGTCAGCAGTAGGCCAGATTAAAAATGAATCTGGTGAACTAAAATTCAAGCGACTGTCACAAGTAATGTTGGCAGTACTCACTATCCCACACAGTAATTCAGAATGCGAGCGAGTATTTAGCCAAGTGAGAAAAATCAGAACTGATTTCAGACAATATCTGTCTAATGAAACATTAGAACAGTTATTAATTGTGAAATGCAGCAAAAGTTTAAAATGTTTTGAGAATGACTTTGACAAACAGTTTTTGAAAAAGGCAAAATCTTGTACAACAGCATTTGTAAATTCTAAAGATTAATATAATTGTGTTTTATATATTGGAAAAATATTATCATTTTTTACTGTGTTTTAATTATGTTTTATATATACACTAAAAATATTGTAATTTCAGTAAACTACATAAATTTTACTTTTAAAGCATTTTTGAATACTAAAGATTAATATGTTTCATAGATTAAATAAACATTATCATTTTCCCCATTTTTCCCTTTTTAAAATTGTATTTTTATCTATACATTATATATGTCGTTACTGCGATAAACTACAGATTTTTCTCTTTTGCAAGTTGGCACCTATGATATATATATATATATATATATATATATATTTCTTTTTTGGGAATTGTAACATAATAATAGTTATTGAATCACATGACTGCTAAAGTTAAATACATTATATATATATATATATATATATATATATATATATATATATGTATATATATATATATATATATATAGCTCAAATTTCTTAAATTTCAATTGTATTTTTAAATGGATTAGAATATTTTTTCATTCAGAATAAATATTGTATGATTATTCACTGCAGATCATCACAATTAAATGAATATTTTGTATCTGTTTGATATTATAATTTGTGTTATCTGATGAACATCAATTCTATTAATATTTTATGAATCATAATTTAACAATAAACTTTACATTATACAATAGGATCTTTAATATAAATTCAAATATGTCAAGCAAACTTATTGTTACAAATGCTATTAATAATCAGTTTTAAATGTATTGTTAAAATTATGAATTTTTCAAAGATGCTTGATAATTTGTAATGTATTATATTGGAATCTACATGCAAATTCTTAAATGTTCCATTTATAATTTGTAATATTCGAAACAATTTAAGAGACAAGTTTTCATTTTAAAATTAATTAGTGTAATTGAAGATTTCTCCTAAAAATTTTAATTTTTCTAATTTACATTACTGTGGTAAGAAATCTGAATGCATGCTAACTTCAGAAATGTTAACTTTAAACTCTGTTCTCTAAAAATGATATGTTTTGTATAAACTATCTTAAAAAGCATTATTATTTTATTCTAAAATATGAACTTAATTTTCTTAATATCTGGAAAATTTATGATTTAAAACATTATTTTTATTCTTAAATATCTTAATTTTTTCAAATGGATTTCTTATTGCTGTTAATTGACCTATATATTATACTTTGTAAAGCTTATTTATATCACATAAGTTCATTTTTTTTAATTATTACATTTTAACCCTGTTTAATTTTGTGATTTTTAATGTCAATTAAGGATGAGATTGTGTATTAAATTTAAACTAGGATTTCTGTTATTAAATTTTTAAAAATTTGATCTTTTTTAATCAAAATCAGTCAATTGCTATGTGAAGTGATTTTTTACAAGTATGTAGTATCTATCCTGAAATGATGATTTCTTAATATTTATTTTTCTTTTTTTTATAGTGGATTTTCCTGCCTGCATTAGAAACTCGAAAGAAAATGATTTTACCTACTAGAGTTCATGTGGATTATCGAGCAGCTTGTTTTTGTCATAGAAATTTAATTGAAATTGGTTATGTATGTTCAGTTTGTTTGTCCAGTGAGTATTAAAATTTTTTTGATGGCATAATATTTTGCTTAATCATCATCAAGGAAAATACTTTTGGTATTTTAGATTTTCAGTTGCATATGTGATTTGAAACTTTCCTTATTTATTAATGTTTGTGGCATTATTAGAAACTTTGCTTAGCTGTAGATGATATAATGCAATTAATTGCATTGCTCTTTGTCATTGAATATTTGTGTTTTCAACTCATTTTGATTATTGATTGATTTCTACATTTTTACCAAAATTTTTTGATTTATTTACTGCTATGACTTTTAAAACTTTTCATTTTATATAGATTTTTTAATAAAAAAATTCTCTTATATTTATTTGTGAATTATTAAATTTACTGTTAAATTTTATGTTAACAGAATGTAATATAGTTATCTTTAGAAAAATAATATATTAGCCAAAAGTAAAGAAAAAATGGATATATTATTTAAAAATTTGGAATTACACTTAATTCAAATACAATATGCTTATTTATTATAAATGAATTAAAAGAATGAGTATACAATGCTTAAATAAATACAATGCTGCATTTTTAAATTAAAATCAGAGGAATTTTATTACCTGAAAGAGAAAATTGCTATAAATCCTAAAGAAAATTTTAGATCAAAGGAATTAAATGTGGCATAAAATGAATTTGATTATATTATTACATTGGAATGTTTCAAGATTGTTTAAATGTTCAGAAATGTTTTTGGTAAATTTTTGAAGTGTGAGTAATCTGGAATAAAAAATATATTCACATCACATTAATTTCTAGCCTGTTGAATATAGTGAAAGAGCAAAGTATCAAATCAATCATTTGTTTTCAGAGAATTGATTTCAGATGAATCAGCAAACAAATTGTAAAATAGAATCAGTTTTAGTTATTTTACACTTTTGAAAATCAAATCATATATCTTAATTATTATACATCTTAATTATCATAATGTTCTTAATTATCATAACAAATCATATATCTTAATTATCATAACGTATAATATATAATATTATTATACGTTATGATCATTTTAAAAACTAGTCTAAATTTAACAAAGCATTTTTGATTTTCTTTTTGACATTTTATATTAAGTCTGCAAAAATATGTGGATTGTGTTCTGTTAAAAAAAAGCAATATAAAATAGTCCATAAATGAAAGTTTTTTTATTTTATAATAATTTATGCACAGGTCCTATAATTATTTATTAAAAAAATTATCAGATTAGTAATTTAACAAAAACTAGTTTTGAGTTTGGAAAAAATACCATATGATTTATCTAATAAGTTGTTCATATTTTTGAAGATTTCACCTTCATTCGTATTTTTTTCTATTTTATTAAAATCAGATATTTGTTTCCTAGCGTTTGAAGAAGAGAAAAAAATTCTGTATATCTAAAGTATTTTATCAGTCTAACATGTGAAACATTTTCTAATTAATGCATATGATTGGTATTCACACTAAATTTTAAACTAACTTTTTACTTCTCATTCTGTATCTAAACATATTTAGAAAGTCTGATTTAAAGTATTATAAAACTGAAAAAGAAATTGGGTTCTTTGTGAAATTTTTTTAAAATTTAATAATTATGTTGAACAATGATGAATGAAACTGATAGATTGATTATGTATCTAATTGTGTAATAATTTTTAATTTTATTGTAATTTGTTTGAATTACAAGCTTTTAATGAAAACATTTTCTCATTTTTTGATTTTTAGGCTGTGATTAAAAATATTTATCTGCAATCTAGTTATAGTCTTCTATGGATATAAAATTAACTATTATAACAATTAAATTTGTTAAGAAAATTTGAAATTTATTTTTATTACTTATTTAGGAAAATTTATTTGTTATGAGTAGTATTTCTTTGTTGCATTTTAAATGGGCTACATTTTGTCTTATAGATATATATATACTATTCATTTAGTGTATAGTAATTTAAGAATAAATGTAATTTTAATATATTATAATGCTTTTTATGCATTCAAATTATCATGACAAATTAACAATATTAATTAATTTTATTTCAGTTTTCTGCACATTTAGTCCTATTTGTTCAACTTGTCAGTAAGTTAACTTTTTTTTTATTATATATAATAACTTATTATAATATTACCATTTGAATATTTTATGTTATTTCGAAAAAAATTATACAAAATGGTTATGTTTATTGTGGTTTGATTTTAGAATTATTTTGAAAATTTTTATCTTTCAATAAATGAATTTTTTTTACATTAATTTTAAAACATGTTATGAGGATTGTTTATTTTGCAATTGATTAGATTAACATTTTAATAAAAAGATTTTTTCACCTTTAATCGATGAAATTCTATTCTCCTTTTTTATTAGATTATAAAATATTTTGGAAAGAAAATAATTTCAGTTTATGTTTGATATTTTAAAGGATTTTCACATAACAGTTTCATTGTCTTGCTATTTTTTTTACTAAGTTTTAGTATTATTCATTATAGTCCATAAGATTGTTGATTCCTGTTAAATTTTATCTGTTGTTAAGAATCTTTTGAGACTTCTGAAAAATGACATTAAATTTAAAAATCTTTAGCATATTGAGAAGGATTAACAATTTGGAAGACAATTCAGTTCTTTATGTTTTTAAAAAAATGATTTATTAAAAAATCCTTAAGTGTTTCAACTAAAAAATGTAATGGAAATAATTTATTTTGGTATAAAACAAAGTTGTTTATTTAATTAAATTTATTTTCTTGATTTAATTTACACAAATCCTTGATTAGTTTTTTATTTTAATGCAGTCTTATAGTATTATCATAAAGGTAATGTTTTAAATTTGTTTTGTTTTTGAATGAAGCTGCTGAAACATGCTACTGATTTTTGTGTTTTTCCAAAATTATCAAAGTTAACCCATCATTGTTTCACAGGGTTTGACATTAAAAATTAAAAAATTTGAATTATTGTTTTAAGTTTCTTTTTTTAATTTATTGTGAAGAAGTAGATAAAAGCCATTCAACATCTATTCTAATGTGAAGAGCTTGAAAAATATGAAAGGTTGTTGATTCTCTAATCTTTGTAAGGTTTACACTGAATTTCTTAATCATTTATTTCAGTGATAAGTTTTTTATTATGAAACTTCTTTAATTTGAAGTAATATTTTAATAGATCAACTGTAATATCAAGTAAAAGCTGTATGATATATTGAAGCTACCTTAAAAAGAAAGTTTCAGTATATATCACTAATCAGTGCCTTTTATCATATTTACTGATAATTTTAGTTAAATATTTAAAATGAGCCTTCAAAGTTTCTTAATCATCCCTAAGTATACATACATATGTGCATGCATGTCTTCTTAATCACATTATCTTTCTTATGCATGCATAAGAAAATTAACTATTCACCTTATTGTAATAGTTTAAGCATATAGAAGATGAAAATAATTTAAAATAAACAGAATATTTTATCAAATATTTTAACTTTTAATTAAATAATGTTATCCTGTTTATTTCAGCAAATACATATATTTTATGCATTTTATATATTTTGTATATTATTAATTTAAATCTCGGAAAATATATTCAATGTGTGCATAGGAAATAATAGAGAAAGATAGTTTGAAGTTGTAAATGATATTCTAATAAGAATCAAAATTTGATATAAACTTGTTAGTACTATTTAATTAATGATAACTGCAAAAATTTCTTAATCTAGAAAATTTACTTTGCTTCACTAGTTAGAAGTAATATATGAAATAATAGCAGTAATGCTTTTTTCAGTGGTTATTTCTGTGAGATATTTATATTGTCTTTATTTTTTTATTTTCTGAGAGACAGAAAATTTTTACTTGAATAAGAATGACATATTGTCATGAAAGTTGAATGAATTAAAATGTCTGATTAATCTAATGGAATATATTCTTCCATATAATTTTCAATTAATAAATGTTGATGAACAGAAATGTCAAATGAATTTCCAGTTCAATGAAACATTGTTGCCATTATTAAGAAAAATAATTACTTCTTCTTCGAGTTGGGTTTGTATGTCATTGAGCACCTCTGCTTTTATCAGCATTTTGTACTGAAAATAATTACTTACTGTGAAGTGTATGAGCAGTTTTGGGTTAATGTAAACTGCTACTGTTTCAGATATGCATATTATTGCTTTAAGTTTAGTTGTATTATTTTACTTTCTATGATTGAGACCTCATCAGTTATATAGGCAAAATATTTCACTCAATGTATTTTGTAGTTTATGTCAACATTTGAATAAAATACATTCAATATTCATACTATTATCAACAAAATCGCTACAAAGTATTTTTTAGAAATAAGAACACAGTTATTTTATAATCTATTTTAATTTCCCATAATAAATAAAGAACTCCTGATGTTGTATAATAAATGAAGTTCATCATGTCTTCTGACTGTGTTATGCTGTTAATATGAAAAACTAATATTCTAGAATTTTTTCATTAAGTTTGTCATTCTAGGTAGCAAAATATTCAAATGAATAGGGTCAAATTTGAAGTATTTAGGATTTCAATTTTGAGATCTATATTAAATTAATGTTTAATAGTGGTTGTCTCATCATGAGTTAATGCTACCATTACCTCAAGTTGATAATGAGCTATGAAAAATCACTTCAAACTTATGTACTTATTAATTTCCTTCAAAACTGAGGAAAATAAGAATGATATTGTTTCCTTTAATGTTTTCTTATGCTGTCTATTATGTTACTTTATGAAAATTAATCAGTTGAATGTTTGCATTTTTTATCATAAAATATGTGTACATTATACATGTTTATAAACTTCTAGGACTGCATTCAAATTGGGACCTTTGCCAACTATTGGGAAGAAGAAAAGGAGACAAATTCCACTGCGGCATTGATATTTAAAATATCTGAAAAATAATAAAAAGTATTTATTTTCTATGTAAATAATAAAAGTTATTTTTTTTATCTCTGGACTTGTTTAGTTTCTTTTAACTTTAAAATTATTAAGATACTTTGGACAAATGCAGTTCTTCACACTAAAATTTTCATTTTGTATGCCAAGGACTAATGTGTTAATAAAAATGTTATCTATAGTCAAGAGATGATCGAATATGCTATATGTAACAATTTATCATGGAATTAATGATGATCTTTTATTTATTTAGAGATAAGAGTTTAAAATAAGCTTTTGTTAAAAGTTCTGTCATTAATTCAGGCTCAAGGATTTAAGCGGGTTTTGATACGGCCATTAAATGTATCATGATGACAGAAGATTAACAGTGCATTCAATACTGTTAATCTTCTGTCATACTGTTAATCTTCAATACTGTTAATCTGAGTCCTTTTTCTTTAATGCCATCTCAACAGTCCTGGGAACTGTACTCATCTTGGCTATTTTATTGCAGTTTATGGTTTTAAGTCACATGGAAGATATCAAATAATATCAAAGGATCCGAAAACTAAAACATGACTTTGGTACTTGCATGATTCTTCACTTTTGGGAATGTTGTTCTACCACACATTCCTTAGACCTTGTGGATGAAAAGCTGCTCATTTTCATATATTACTGCCCAATGTGTTTGAAATTGCTTTTTATCTGTACAATTTCATTAGCAGTTGTATAGATAAAAAAGTTGTAAAATGTTTATGAAAATTTGAGTGATGCATTAGGAATAAAGGAGATTTTTTTCTATGCTTTAGGTCAAGAATTCATTGTGCTCTCTCTTTCTCTCTCTCTTTTTTTACTTGCTCTTTAGAAAACATATCTGATGTAATGTAATTTCATAGATTATCAAAGCAATTTGTGAGTGAAAGGTTATTGTGAACTTTCTGCTATTTTAAATACATTAGTAGGTGTATTGAAAAAAAGAATAGCTTCAGAAGTCAATATTTTTCTGAGCAGCAGAATTGCAATTTCATCGAAGTGATATAGGTAAGTATTTTTTTATTTATTAAAAATTATATGGTTTAGAAATTTATTGTCCTTGTTTTTTTTAATGGTTTTATTACTTTTCAATAATAATCTTATTTCATTTGCTATTTGAAAGAGCTATACAAGTATCTTTTCTATTTTTCAAAATTTCTTTTTAAACTAAATTAAAATATATCCATTTTGATTTATTATTAATAAAATTAATATTGGTATATTTTCTGAGAAGGTTGGTTGTTTATGTGATTTTATACTCCTGTGTATTCAGAGAATTCACAATAATGGAAATAACTAGAATGCTAAAATTTATTAGTTAAGGAAAATAGCCATAAATGAATATAATTGATATTTATTCTAAAGTTGTTGTATTTTATATAAACAGCAATTTTACATTATCAAAATCTCTGAATTGAGCGTACTAAATTTGGAAATCAATAAGGATCACCCTAGTTTGCACTTGTTTAATTTCCATTTTTTAAAATAACAATTGTCTTTAAATTTTGTACAAGCGGTTAAACTTTGAAAAACAGCCTACCATTTTTCCGTTAAAGTGAAGAGATCCGTACAGAGGGTAAATGGCGCTAAGCAGGCGATAAAGTGGTGCTATAAGTTTGCCAAACAAGTTTAACGGTTCGGATTACGTATGTTTGACGTGCTTTTCGTTTATGAGGTAACGTGATCGCGTGACATGCGCGTTTTGTATGTAACCCTTGAAACTATTACAGAATAATCTTGAAGCATTGAGTTTCAATATTCGATTTTTGGAGTTTGTGTGTTGCTTGCGAAAATTAATAATAATTGGTGAGGATATATTGATTTTACGTTTTCGCGGAGTACGTATGGAGAAAGAATAATCGCGGGAAAATATAATAGAAGATATTTTAGATGCGATAAAAACGGTATATTCGCCGAAAAGTAACGATTCGGAGAGCGATGAAGATTATGTGAGATATTTTGTTTTTCATTACAATTTTATTCATATTTAGAAACTAAAGTTTTTATAAAAATGAATGTTTCCATAAGTAAATGAATGTTTACGTTGTGTGTATTGCATGTAAGTGTTAGAATGTGCCGCGTACTGAAATTTCCATAATGTGGGCGATACATTAAAATTCGAGTTTAAACAAAAAGTGAAATTTGGTAAAGTTAGAAATTTAGCTTATTGCCCGGTTGGCACTGTAGTAGGTAGCGCTACACTGATGTTTTTTTTAAGGTGGGTGCCATTGCTCGGTATATTAAAAGTCGAATTTGAATAAAAAATGAAATTTGTTAACGTCAGAAATTTAGATTTATTGCCCAGTTGCCACTGTAGTAGGTAGCGCTACACTGATGTTTTTTTAGGTGGGCGCCATTGCTTGGTACATTAAAAATCGAATTTAAATAAAAAAATGAAATTTGTTACGTTAGAAATTTAGCTTTATTGCCCGGTTGGCACTGTAATACGCAGCGGTACATTCTTTTTTTAGGTGAACGCAATTGCACGGTATATTAAAATTCGAGTTTTAAAATTTTCGTTTCTAGTAATTAGAATTTTAAAACTTCTGTAATACTTAATTATAATGTAATATTCAAATTTTTAATATTTGGAATTCGGAAAAACGCGCCATTTCAAAGCTGAAGCTGGAACGCGATCGTTATTGGTTGATGGCTTTCGCGCGTAGTGACGTAATGTAGGTTGGCGACAGAGCTGTTGAGCGCTTGGCGCGAAAATTTGAAGTCGCGCCAATCCCGTACGGATCTGGTAACTTTTACCAATTTTTCTTATTGTAATTTGTTTCCTTATTATTGCTAGGATTTTACTTTCTTGCTAGTACAATTACCCAGCGTAGCGTGTGAAAAATTACTATCATAATACTAAAACTATTTGCTTATAAGTTTATATACATTATTTATTTTTGAGATTGAATTTTTTTATCATTCTGTTCACTTTTTCTGAATGTTGCATAAAAAAAGTTTGATCAAAAGTGTTTAGATCATTTTATCAAAAACATATAAAAATGCTTTAAAAATTTCTTTGTCTAGTTTAAGAACTATGTATTTGTATAAGAAAGAAATATTCATACCATAAATGTTTAAATCATAAAAAAATATTCGTGCTTAGTAACATGAAGATTTTAAACAGACTCACTACCTCTTTTAGAAAATTATGGAAATGGAGAGTGGAACATTGTATTCTAAATTAAATAGGAATACATTTAAAGGTTCATAAAATAAAGGTATTTTTAAGAAATAATTTTATATATTATGATTTCTTAAACACACACACTTGTTACAACAAATTTCTTTTATACTGAAGAAATCAATACATTAATTATGTAGTGCGATTTATATAAAAAGAAATTTTTGGTTATATTGATGAAGTTAATGAAATTTTTGATTATATTAGTGAAAGTTTAGAAGTTTACTATCAATATTGTGAGCTTTAGTCCTGTTGCTTATTCCATCTTGATAAATAATCGCTAGAAAATAAGATATTTTTTCAGGAAACTTTGAGTAAAAAAATGAGGTATTTTATGCAAATAGTTATATATATATATATATATATATATATATATATATATATATATATATATATATATATATATATATATATATATATATATATATATAATGAAATTTATTTTATATTCAATATGAAAGTTATTTATTTAAAACAATGCATCTATTTGTTGTGTGTATATATATATATATATATATATATATATATATATATATATATATATATATATATATATATATATATATATATATATATATATATATATATAGTGAATTGAAGCTCTTTTACTTCTTTTTATGTCATTGACACTGCTTTTCTGATAGAAAAAGGTGCAATATAATAATTTCTATTATACTGTGTTTATGAACCAAATTTGATTTCTTAGTTTAAATGAATGCATTCAAAACTCGCATGATAAATGCATAAATTTATTTGTAGTGGTTGTACATACATATTAAGCATATATAATTAATTTTGAAGCTTTTCTGTCAGCCTTCATTCATTAGTTTCAAATCTGGAAGGAAAATATGGAGTATTAGTGATGAAGATATATTCAGCTATACATTCATTGTGCAATAAAAATGCCAAATGCACAAATAAGTTTGCTTTATACAAAATCGTAAATTTCGAATTTTCTTCAAAAATGTACAATTTATATTTTGATATTTTCATAAAGTACTTGATAAAAGCTCTTCTTTCAAATTAAATAGGAAAAGTTACTGAAACTTCGACATGTCTTCAATTATTGTTAGAATATTTATTAGAATTTGAAAAATAATAATTAAGGATAGTTGTGTAAATTGAATTCAGTCAGCTGGAAAGTTAGCGCAAATTCAATAAAATTGACATCCAACCGTTTCGCGTTGTTCTCTAATGAATATTTCATAAAAATTAAAACAATTTAATTAAAAAATATTGAATTTTTTAGAATATAGGATAAAAAAATTGTGGTATAGTTTATTTGTAAAATAATTAAACACACATGACACTTCAAAATCGTTACTTTAACAACAAAAATAAATGATTTAAATGAAAAAAATTTTTTAATTCATTTACAATTAGGCATTAAATCAGAAATAGCTCTTAAATCTGAACTCTCTGTAAAGAAACAAATATCTTATCAAAGCAACATCTATTTGGTATGTACATTTCTATTGACACGTGAAATTGTGTTTGGTGCCATTTTTTTCTGATTCACGGACTTTTACATGCAAATCCACAAGCCTAATTTTTAGAACAATTTATTGAATATTAATGTTTATCACAGGAATTTTATACCTTTGCTTAATTTTTTAAATAGTTGGAAATTCCCTTTTTTAAAGTAATTTTTTAAATTGAAACTTACTGTTTTGTTATCCATGTAATCCCTTTAATCCATGTAATCCCTGTAAAGTATTTTTCAGGACATCTTTAACTAAAAGAAAAAAATCGTCAATTATATATATATATATATATATATATATATATATATATATATATATATATATATATATATATATATATATATATATATATATGTATGTATATAATTTCATTTAAAAGCTACAAATATAGAAGGTGACGAAAGAAGTTTTTCTTCAGAAGTACAGTGGAATTCTAAAAAATTAAATAACATCCTGCAGATTATTATCAAAATTTCTTCCATCAGATTTAAGCTGTCTTATGTAAATATACTTTTATGCTAGTTGAGAATATATTTTTTTGTAATTTAATAGAATTTTGTGATTGATAAATTAAAAAAAATGTTTCTTTTTTTACTATACTTGTTTCAACCATTTCAGTCAAGTTAATGTTATATAATCACCATATTAATGTTTAGTTTGAATTGTCCAATCACAATCGTTAATTTATTCTGAGATATGATTTTTACTTGTATACCATTTAGAATGTAACTTAACAATTGTTGCAATAAAAGAATGTTTTATTGTTATTGAAATATGTATAATGACTTAAAAATGAGTTTTGTGCAATAATTATTAAAGAAACATTAATTAAATAATTTCTTTTCACTTTTAAAACATAATATTTATCATTTATCTCATAATAATTATGAAAAAACGTTAATTAAAAAAATAATTTATTTTTGGTCTGTAGAACAGAATGTTATATCGTTTATAATGATTCAACTCTAAATTAAACTATCCCTTAAAGTAAGAAAATATTTGGAAATATTCGTATTTAATTATTTTAATTATGGATTCCTCACACTTGTCTGATCAATTTTTCATTGTGTCAACGAAATTAAAGTAGCAGTTTATTTTCAATAACACACAATGAATGTAATTTAGTGAAATGTTATATGAGTATACATCAGTGGTATCATATTATTTAGCACAGCTGCCGTATAATCTTGCGAATTTCTGAATTTGGTGGATATTTTTTTGTGAATATCGTTGATTTTCTGGCAACCTCGTGTTTTACTACGTCATAGAGATCGAGGAATAAAAATAATCATGAAGAACAACGGTCGCCAAAGCGATGGTCCACAAAGAAATTACACTGTTCCCCAAAAAATTGTGGAGTATACTTATTCATTAACGTTAAGTTATATTTTAAGATGTATTGTGTGTGAAACGTAATTCAATTCATAATAATGCGTGAAAAGTTATAAAAACGCTATTTCATATAGTAACGCCCCTAAATAAGTCGTACTGCTGTAGCTGTACTGTTTTAGCTATATGTTTTGTGTCTCCTCGTTTCACACTCTTCTAATGTTTCACTCTCCTGTATGCCGCATATGTATATCAGTTCAATCATTTATAAAGGTGAGCTAACGGACGTATTGATATATAAAATATATTTAATATATTAGTTGGGTTATTAAGAAAGTTTGGCACAAGTGCCGTATAATCCATGATTCGAAATTCTGAATTTTTTGGCGATTAAGAATTGTTGCCAAGATGACGTATCATGACGTGATCGGTGGCTTAAATACTAGGGTTGCCAAAATAGAATTTTCTGCTTAATTTTTATAGCTTTCCATATGTTTGACGTAACGAAAACGAGGTTGCCAGATACATGAGAAAATCCCCCAAAATATCGCCATTCTCAGAATTTGGCTTCATGGACTATACGGCACCTGAGCCGAAAGTTTTTGTAGTTATTTATTTATTTATTTTTTTTTTTGTAAATTGGTGTTTTTTTTAAAGATTGGTATGATCTTAAATCTTAACCATGTGGATATTTTCTTTTATTTGATATTTATTGAGATAATATTTAAAATTTTATTGAGATTTCCTGATATTTATCGGGATCTTATTTCAAGTAAGCAGCATTATACATTCCTAGTGTCCATCACACGAGGAATGTATAATGCAAAAAGCTTGATATATTTAAATCCCTTTTCAATTGTTTTGATTTTACAGTTTTTGTTCATTTTATTATAAATCTTTCATAATTTGGTTATAGTTAATAGCTTAATTTTGTTAACTGGATGCATTTTAATTATTTTAGATCACAATTTTTTTTATAAATGTATTTAACACATAAAAAATCCTATTAGTGGTCCGCAAGATTTAAATTGTGAATTCACTGGTCCATGTGTGTGCGGTCAAAAAGTTTGGCGACAGCTGCTTGTAGAAAATTCTATTTTGTGACACAATTCATTTGCATTTTTTAACGTGTTCTACAGATTTCTTGTCCTTTAAAGATACCTAAAATCCAGGTAATATAGTTCTTTTTCAATATTTTAAATAATTCTTTTTTATATTAATTGTTTAAATTTGTAACGACATATCCTTTTCTTATGTCTGCAATTTTTAGTATTTATATGATATTAAAATAAAAACATCGAATTTTTAAATTAATTATTGATTAAAAGCGAATTTTCATAATTTATATTTACATTTGAAAAAAATGCTTTTCCTATATTATCTTTTTTTAGAATTATGTGAAATTTAATTTTTATTTTATAATTTATATATATTTTCTTCCGAATGTTCCTATGTTTTCATTAGAATTCATGTATTTTTTCTTAGAATTTGTATTTACATTTTCGAAATTATCGTTCCTATATTTAACTTAGTTATATTTACATTTACGAAATTAATGCTCTTATGTTTTCCTTTTTTAAAATTCAAAAGTATATATTTATACTTTTTATTTATCAGATTTATATATATATTTATAATTTAGATGCGTAAGCTTTTTTCAGGAAAGAATTTATTCCGTCACATTACGACATCTTGGCAACATTACTTTGTCACAACCCCTCCCCCCCCCAAAAAAAAAAATTTAGAATTTTGTATAATGCATTATGCGGCAAATGTGCCTGTTTTAGTAAGAATGTCAGGAAGAAAACATTAAGACTAGATTTCTTTTCATTATTTATAAATAAGTGTTTTCTGAATATAATATGCAATGAAGATTATATAAAAAGAAATATTTTGAAGAAGTTATTTATCTTCTCAGTGTCAAATTCTTACGAACTTATTATTGTTATTACTATTATTATTGTTATTATTATTTTTATGTTATATTTTGATGCATTATTTAACAATAAAAATTTATAAAAAATGAATTATGAATAATTTTTAAGAATTAAAATTTACTGAGATATCCTTAATAATGCAAACTCTGTTGGTAAAAATTTAAGGAAAATAAATTGCATGTTATGAAGTAAAATATATTCATTTAAATTTCATAAAATGACAAATTTGTTTCATTAGTAAGAAATTCTAAAATGCTAATTTTAAATCAAATTTTTTAAAATTAATTTTTAAGAAAAAGATAAGAATATAATATACTTCTCCAGTAATATTAACTTTAGAAAGTTACTCTTTTTAAAGTATTTAAAACATAAATCGTAGTCGTTTTACAATGTATCTTTTATTTAGATGATAACACCTTATTTTTTACACTAAAAGTATGGAAATTTATTTAAATTGATTTAAAAATTGCGTTTTAATGATTATACTAATAATTTGTCTTCATTATCTTAGACAACTTACCGTCACTTGCTGTTCCTAGAAAGTTAAAGCAAAAGATACATATTAAATTCATAAAACTTATTGTAAGACATTATCAAGATAACTTTGAAATCAGTATGTTAATGAAGATTACATTACTGTTCGATAAATTACCAGTTGTTAAGCAAATTGTGTATTTTTTATCAGTCATTAATTAAACTACGTATAAATGAATTATTACTAATCCATTTTTAGTGGAATAGGAAATTAAGAAATAAAATCCAACCCACATCCATCGTGAAACTTGATATTTTAGCTTTAGGACTTTAAAATATTTAAAAGATTATTTAAAATTATCCGTAAGGGTAGTGAAATTGATTGTAAAAACAATTTATAACACACACAACACTACAAATGACAAAATCATTTAGAAGTAAAACTGTTAAATGCTTTTGTTATTTGTTGTGTTGTGTGTAGAGAAAAATCGAAAAAGTGATCGACTATGTTCACAAGTGCAAAGTGATAAGAAAAATCGAAAAAGAATGAGATATATATGATTAAACCAAGAAAAACTTAGATTGATCATAAATAACAAACTTTTTCGATTATTTTGACAAGTCCATATTTCTACGCTTTTACATGAAAAGTAGTTTTCTTTAATCTTGAAACTTCTGCTTTAACACCAAAATGTCTTAACAAACAGAACAAGGTTGCCGGAAACTAAGACCACGATGGTACAAATTTCGATTATTTCAGATGTTTTATATTGCGTTGTAGTTGAACAGCGCAATAAACGAAGTTCATTGTAAGGCATTTTAATATTGGCAGTGTAAATTGCTTTTAGTGAGACCTTTTCTTAGAGAGTTTACCGTATTCTCGAGTTGTAAGGTGGGAAACATTGAAAACTTCGAATCACCTATCTTTACAGACATGCATGAATGTACCATCCATCTCCCATTGCTCAACAGCGACTGGAATCGTACTCGGAATCTCAAGTTCCGAAGAGAGCTGTCCAACCACTTGGTAATGCTGATATTTCTACATAACAGAAGCGTAATCTCTAAGGTTCAAACCCAAATTTGCGCGTAAAATAAGAGATGATACTAAATTTTTTTCTAGCTTCTCTTAGGAACGCGCATTCTTTTCGACAAAGTTGGTAATGCTCGATAATAAGGCATGCGAATCGGTGAAGATGTGGAAAACTATAAGGAAAAGCGATACCAAAATATTCATTCATATTCATAGAGATAAAGGGAATATTTTGAAAATCTCTATATTACAGCCAGTCTATATTTATTCCCATTGCGATCAAAGACCCACCGAGTACATGAGATATGCATGCTCGTGAAATCTGTGGAATCGAAAATCCTGTGGTTGGTCGTTGAGCAGTAACCATGGGTGTAATGGTCTAGAGAAAATTTCCTTCCCCTCCAGATCAATGCCAAAATTGAGGGAGTGGATCCTCTGGTGGTGCCACACATCGGAGGAGACAAAGTCGTACTTTCACCTTCGTGGTGCTACGGCCAAAAGAAGATCTTCTGGAGCGACCATTATTGGTCATTGATTTCCTGAGAGTGTGCAATGTCATAGACTTGGTCTAGCGCTGCTATACAACAGGAATCGGCAACAACAACAACAACGGTTAAACGAAATACAAACCCTACTGATTTAAATTTGCATAGCCAACAGCATAGTGAGCTTGGCTTATCCAAGTGTCATAAGTAACAACAACAGCACCATCCATTCTTGCATACTCTACGAAGATTTGGGCAATGGCAGAAAAAGTTAAAAATATCCTTTCTGTTTTCTGAAAGAAAAAATTTTGAGAAGTATTTTTTGCGGCATTAAAAGCAACAGCATCTGGAGGAGAACTAACTCTGAACTCTACGAATCTTTTAAAGAATTAGATAGTAAAATATATAAAGATTTAGAGAATTTAAAGGGTCTGAACACCTGTGACACACACACATTGGATTCTGAGAAAGACAAGAAACTCTCCTGGGCTGTCTGGCCATTGAAGAAAAAGGCTTGTTACAAAATAATTCTTGATTTAATTCCTGGTGTTCATAGAAGAGTTGTTACATAAGAACAATACTCAAATGAAAGATCTAAATTCTACTTAATATGGCGTATTCCACCTATTGGTTCACAGGAACATTCCCTAGCACTGTGCTGGAAATCAGATGTGATTGTGGCTCCCAGATTGACCTAGCTAGGCTAACAAGTGGCCATTTTAAGTGTCTTTCCTTTGACAGTGGCAGAAAAATATATCCCATTTGCAAAAATGTTAAGGCTATCCTGCTTCACCGCATCATATTCTAGGCTGTGTCGGATTTTCACAGGGGGATTTAATATCCAATTTTATTACAGATTTTATAGCGGTCAATAGCCTGGAATTGATCGAATCTGTATCTGATCTTTCGATGATAATCAACACAACATTTATATTACTCACTAATGATTAAATACGCCCACGAAAAGTTGTTATTTTTAAAAAAGAGAGCGAAAAAAGCAGATATGCACTTCCGAAACTGAAAGACAAAATCGCAATAAGTTTTTAACAGTAATTACTTTTTTGATCCTGTTTAAAATCTCCAAAATTATCAAATTCTCAAGATTAACCAAGAGAGAAAAGTTTCTTGATGCTGATAGAAGACAGTCAAATGAGATTTAAAATGGCTGCATGCATTGCAATTCGACACCTGATGATAGATTCAAATTGGAATTAGTAGAATATATCCCCCATTGGCGACTTGTGTGACTTTTTTTCTTCGCCAAGCAATTCTAACACTGTTGCCACTTAAAAAGAAACCTTATGTATGACTCAAAAATGACGTAATTTTTGGCATTAGGTAGCATTTGAATCGGCCACATGAGAGCCACAAAAAACATGCTTTATTTGAATACCTTAATTTAGAGTATGCTTATTTTATGTTGATGTAAAAACTTTCTTCCCAATAATTTATCATTTTAATTTCATTGAGAAAAATCTCTCCGTATTATTTTTGATAGTAATTTATAGGAATTTTAATAAATATCAAATGGGTTGGTTATTGTGAAATATTTAAATGATTGCTTAAGAACTTTTAATTGTGTGTATTTCTACAACTCAAAATTTTCGCATTTCTTTAGTTAGTAGTAAAACTTACCTCGAATTCCTGTTCCAGCTAGTAAAAAAAAATTACATTTTATTAAATGCATACTTTAAATTATTGATATTCATTTTATAAATGGATATTATCCTATCGCCTTTTTCTGCAAAATATATGTTGCGAAATATTGCGATTTAGTGCCAAATCTGGCACTTGGCAATCGAGGTTTTAATATAAGTTTATGTTTTATATAATTTTTTAGGGCATGAATGTTTTAAATTTATGCTTAATAATTGAAATATAAATTAAAAATCAAGTTCTTATCCATTATTTTCAACTATAAATTAACAGCTGTTTTTCCTTTACATTTAGAAAAAAATTAATATTTGCAACATTTGGTGACATATTTTTTGGCGAAAATGGTCGAAGCGATAATATGCAAATACTAATAAATACATTTAGTTAAGTATTTTAATGCCTAAGATTTTTTTCACTGATAAACATGTTACACATAATTAATCGTTAATTTTGGAACTGTGTTTTATTGGTACATTTGCCATATAATCCTTTCGGCGCATTTGTGAATTTGTAGAATTTTTGGCAATTCATTGTTTTTTTGGTAACCTACGTCTCTTTTTCTTTTTGAAGGATAAAAAAATAGTAAGTTTAGTCAACAGTATTCTGTTTTGGTATCTCTAGATATATGTAATAATTGTATCAGCTTGGCGACATTTTTTTAATCACCAAAACATTTTAAAAAACACCAAAAGGATTATACAGTAGATATGCCATTTTACAGTTATGAAATTCATGACAATTAAACATGAAATGTTTAATTTCTTTTTAATATGTGAACTTTATCTTAGTTTCATCATTTCATTATAATTAATTTTAGTCCAGTGAACAAATAAATTCAGGTATTTGAATGCTAATTAAGCATAATTTTCAGACCCTCTTATAAATGGAACTTAATATGATTTTTTAATTCGGAATAATATTTATATGTTACGCTTTATTTTTAACCCAATTTTTTGAAGCACAATAAAAAAATTTTCAACAGGTAATTTTTGATTCTCTGATTATTGAAATTTAAATTCAATTTCTTGAAAGCATCTTCCGTGAGATATTAATGATGTTTTGTTAAAATACACGTATTTATTGCAAATATTGATAAAGTTATCGTTATTTAGTGTTGCAGGGTCAATTATAGAGAGGCCACTTGTATGTATAATCATAAACTGATTCTTGCTAGTTTGCGGAAATGGAAATATACAAGTATATGTAAGAAACACCAAATCGAAATTTTCAAGATTTCTTTATAGTAACGAATTTAACGAAATTTTCAAGATTTCTTTATAGTTCACTATTATATATAGTGACCATTAACATGATTATATTGTTCGAATTAAATTGTCATAAATGCACAAGTCAGCTGAAATGTGATAGTTATTTTCACAATTACCAGTGGTATAAAAGTTATGTTGCATATTCATCTTCAAATACAATATAACGATTTTCTTTTCTTAGGTTTTAATTTAAAAATTCCTAAATGATGAGACATGGACTGAAGACTAGTGGATGTTTAATGAGGTTATAGCTGGGAACACATGCGAATTTGCTAAATGGAACGCGTACAGCATGCCAAAATCCCTGCTTCAACTGAGCATGTAGTGAGTAAACAAGATTTGGAAATCTATGAATTTAGGATGGTTACTTTGAAAGTATATCATTGCCCTTAAAACAATGGCTCAAAAAATATCTGAAGAAGTAAAAAAAAATTTTATCCTACGCCCGACCTTGGATTTTCAACCATCAGTCTCTGTCGGCCAGCCCAATACAATCTTAAAGGTGAATGAAAATTCATCTTCCGCAGAATTTCTAACTGCGACGTCCGAAAGTCCAGGGCAAGTGTGAAGGTGGTCACCAGTCATGTCCTCTAGTCCACAATAAGGGCAGATCGGAGAGTCCTTCAAACCCAAACGGTGAAGGTGTTGAAGAAAATGCAGACCATTTTTCGAGAAGAAAAAAAAATTCAACCAGTGGTATTTGAATGAGTGTTGAAATGGAAGATTTTCCTTTTGTTTAATTCACAGACCATGGCTTTAGATATTATATTGCGCAGGTAGTTACTCGGAACTTTGGAATCATCATTCAATCTGTTGTTGCACCATCTTCAAGTCATGATAGTATTTTTTCCAGTAAAACAAAACTCAGCAGAATATAGCATGTGCTATGCTGTGGATATCATATGATTTCTAAGATTCATACCTGAGGATACTTCACTTACATACATACACAGCGGTTGTTGTTGCACCAGCATGCTTCCCTGTTCCCTAGCTCTGAACTGCATGCGAGTGCCGAACTATACCTGAAGGTTAACGGGTTTAGAATGCTCGCCCATCATCAAGCGCCTCGTCATTTTGCACCATGGTCAAGTGACGAGGTCATATCTGAGATGGTACTCTCTTCTTCCCCTCCACATCACACAGATTAACGTCTTCAACCCAAGAAGGTCCAGCAACCTAGTGAGGTCGAATGTGGTCACCCTCCCAATCCCTTCCCGCAGCAAATGAGGCTTCTCTTTGCTGATCTTAACGGCGCGAAGTTACCAAGCCACAGGAGTTCGCATTCGCAAAACAGCAGGCCTATATGGTATCTCCCATACCTATAAATATCTAAACAAAATTTATGAATATTGTTATTGCTTAACTTTACACACTATATAGTGGAATTCAACATCTGTAAGAAACTTAAGAAAAACACTTATAGCATTGAAAGAAAACATGAAAACATTAAAAATAAAAAATTTAAAGATAAATGTTTTAAAATTTTTTTGGTTATGTGTTCTATCCATTTACTACAGGTAAATGGTTTGGTCTTTTTGCTTTATTTTTTTTCTTTTAGCAATCATTCAAATCTTTTTAAAAAATTTCGATTGTTCATATTTTGTTAATTTTACTTAAACTGCTTTCGCGCTTAATATATTGCTAAATGTATAGTTTTTGTTTTTATATTTCTATTTATTTCAAATTATGAATTAGATATTTCTAATTGTGCTTTATATATATATATATATATATATATATATATATATATATATATATATATATATATATATATATATATATATATATATATATATATATATAATCATAAATAATATAAAAAAAGTAATGATAAATAATAATTTTAAGAGACAAACAAATTATGCAATTAAAATGTTTACCTGCACCAACAAGATCTGAAAGTAAATAAATTATTTACATTTTAGGATTAACGCGTTACTTAATTTTTAGAAACTAAAGAGCTTGTTTTTAATCAAATTTAAAACAGATGTATACTGGCTGGTAAAATATAAATTAAATTCCAACTCTGTAATATCATTGAATATGTTTATCAAATGATAATGGATAGTACTCATTCATCATTATTTTTAAAGTATGATATGACACATTATTTTGTACAAAGTATACATTACTTTAAGTATGGATATTTATAAACACATTAAGAATGAGTGTTCAAAAGTTATTGAACTCAAAGGAAAACAAATTGATTATAAAAGTCGTAAAGAAATTAAAACACACGCACTAATAATTTTGGAAGCCTAATGGGTGTAGTGGTAGCACTCAAAGCGCAGGTCAGAAATTCGATCCTGGGGTTGTGCAAGATTAATTCAGCCTTTCATCTCCTCAGCGGGTCGATACACTTAAGTACCGAGCATGCTTGGAAACTAAACACTAGGTGTTTCGCGTTAGGCTGACTACGTCACAGGGTTATATGCTTTTTACTCCTCATTTAGGAAAAAGTCATGGACACTTTTGCCTTCATATGTCGGGCCATTGAGTTTTTTGAATTATAAAAATTCTTCACTTTGTAAAAACTGAAAAATTTATGCCAATATAATTCTTATTTATTATAAAATATTTCAGGCATTAAAGTATAAAGTATTTAGATAATTATTAATATCAAGGGACTACTTTAGTAGAAAAAGTTAATAATTGTGTTTTAATGACATGGAATATTCACAAAAATAATTACTAAATAAAGTTTTAATTTTAATACTAATGTGCCACGAAGACATAAAGTTTGCGAGAATCAATTCACAGAGAAACAAATACAACGTTAAAAGCTTATTGTTTAGGTCATAAGAATTTACAAAAATATTTCAAATTCACAATTTTTTAATTTACCTGTTATGACAGATTTTGCTGGAAAAAAAACACAAACAAAACATCAATTATGTATAAAATATAACACTATTACAATACATAGAGTGTGTGTGTGTGTTTCATAAATAATAAATATAAATAATTAAAAACACTTAATTATAATAAGTATGTACATCTTAATAAATTTAAGCTGGATTTAATTGATTACGTTTATCCAAATGATGCAGCTTGGTTTCCAAGTAAAAAAAAATGATTAAAAAATAAAATTTACTGTAAATATTTCTAAAACTCTCTTAGTTTATATTATTTACATATGTTATTTATACACAAATAATGCTTTAACAGATATCGTTAATCATGTAAAATTCTTTCTTTTGATTAAATATATTTTATAAAATTAAATTTAATAAATGAATTAAAAAAATTGAACTTACTTTCTTTCAAAATGGCTAAAATTTAAACGAAATACACAAGTTAGAAATTTTGTCTAATACATTCATTTTTTATTTTTTAAAAATATATTTATAAAAGAAAATTACATATTGAATGCAAATATTAAGTTTATTAATGTATAGATAAAATAACAATGTAAGGATCTATTTAATTTCTGTTTCCTGAAGTAAGAACAAATTTAAAAACCTCTTAAAAATGTAAATATCATGAAACAGATAAGGGAAGATTTAGTATCAGTTAAAATTGTTCGTACTCTATCATAAATGACATTGTAACTTCTCAGTGACTAAAATATTTCTTAAATTTGTTTATATATATCAGCACCTAGAAACGTTTCTGTAAGTGAAAGATTTCGTCCATTTTATTCTGTGAGCTGAGTAATTTACTAATTAATACATAAAAATCAGAAAAAATATTAATAATTTGGTTTTCTATTATGTTTATTCATTACTACTCCGTTTTACACATTTATTATCATATAATAGAACTTTATAGTGTATCTAGCTAACAAATCAGTGAAAAATTTTGTCTTAATACACTATTGGCCATTAAAATTGCTACACCAAGAAGGAATGCAAATAACAGAACGATATTTATTGGACACATACATTATAGTGGAAGGAACAAGTGATTAGATTTACACGAAATTAGGATGTATAGATCTTGAGAAATCAATACCCAGAGCAGCCACCTCTGGCTGCAATAACAGCATTTATTCGCCTAAGTATGGAGTCAAACAGAGATTGTATGGCATGTACGGGGATCTCAGTCCATGGAGCTTCAACACTATGCCACAGTTCATCGACAGTAGTGAATGGTGAGTGATGGCGTGCCAATCGCTCGGCAACCATTGACCACATGTTCTCAATGGGTGACAGATCAGGAGAACATGCTGGCCAGAGTAACAGTCGAACCTGTTCTGTAACAAGGAAGCTCAGAACAGTACGGACAACATGCGGTCATGCATTATCCTGTTGAAACAAAGCATTAGGGAGGCCTCGAAGATAGGGCAGAGCCACGGGCTTTAACGCATCAGAAATGTAATGGTTGCTGTTCAAAGTGCCGGTAATGCGAACAAGAGGTGATCGAGACGTGTATCCAATGGCACCCCATACCATCACTCCAGAAGATGCGCCAGTATGGTGATGTCCAATGCAAGCTGGCAATGCGCGTTCTCCACGATGGCTCCAAACACGGATGCGGCCATTATAGTCCTGTTTACAAAACCGAGATTCATCTGTAAAGATGACGTGATGCCATTCCTTCGTCCAGGTTCGTCGCTGATCACACCATTGAAGGCGCCCCTGTCTGTGATGCAGCGTCAATGGTAGCCGAAGCCATGGTCGCCGTGCAGACAATCCATGCTGCTGCAAACGTCGTCGAACTGTTCGAGCAGATTTGTTGCCTTGCAAATGACTCCATTTCTCGACTCAGGGTTCGTGACGTGGCTGTATGATCCCTTGTGACCATGCGGATAAGAAGTTTGTCTTCTCTGCTGTTAGTGATAGGGGGTTGCTGAGATCCTGCATGACGTTCCGTATGATTGTCCTGAACCCATCGATTCCATATTCTGCTAACAGTCATGGGGTCTCGACCGACGCGAGCAGCAATATTGCGGTACGATAAACTGCAATCCCGGTAGGCTATAATCCTTCCTCGATCAAAGTTAGACACGTGCTGATAGGCATTTCTTCTTCTTACACGAGGCATTACAACAACTTTCTTTGCCAAAAACAACGTTGAAACGGAAATGGAGTATGAGAAAACTGCTGTCAAATCTCTGGTTTTATACACATTGTAGATGTCGCTACTGTCGCCTGCTTTGTATGAATGCGCTGAAAATCTAATCATTTGCATATCACAGCAAGTTCTACCAGTCATGCAAATTTCACGTGTGTGGTGTGCCGCTTTCCTGGTGTAGCAATTTTAATGGCCAGTAGTATATATTTGAAGATTTTGAATTAAAGTTGTTTATATCTTAGAAATTATATCAAAAGGTAGTTTACTTTAGATACCATATAGTTTCGATTGCGTTAGACTACATCCTAATTTTTTGATAACTTCTAATCGTTGTTTTATATCCATTACAATATTTTCTTTCTATTACTATTTTTTGTCCTTTTTAAAAATTCTAGTCTTTAATTTCTACTTTTATTGCCAATTTTTTAAATTAAAAAAATAACTATGAACATTATCGCTTAGTCAGATAAATAAAATTCACTTACTTTTCCCAGCGTCAACCACTGCAAAAATAACGATAAATATTTATAGGTTAATATAAATTCAAAATGTTATTTGGTTTTCATTAAAACTTTTTTTCATTTTTTTCTTAATAACAGATATATATATATATATATATATATATATATATATATATATATATATATATATATATATATATATATATTCATTTGAAAATGTAACTATAAAAATTACTGAAACAGAATCAGAAACAAGCTGCTAATGAGCGCATTATTGCTACAGATTAAGTCAGAAATGTATTAAATTAGACAAGAAACTGAATTCTCTAATGAGAAAATTTCTCTTCTTTTTTGTATGCACTTGGCAGTTATTGCTAAATGGTGGTGACATCCCCATCTAGAAATTGAAATTAATTAATTTTCTCATCTATTTGTAGTGGATAAGCATTTCGCCCGTTGTTATCAGAGCTTTCATCCATACGGACACATTTTAAGATGATTATACATGGGAAATGTATTTGAGAATTGTACATAAAATGCCCAAAGTTAAAAATCCATTATATCTTGGAAAACCACAGATCATAAATGATTAAAACTTTGAGAATAAAGTATAGTATCAATCAAGCTTGTTTCGTGTATGTTATATATTTTTCTGCATTTGTACATTTTGTCAAAATATCAATACATATCATTCCTAGAGCATTTTCATGCTGAAAACATTTTATTAAACTCGCAAAAGACTGCTACCAAAAGCATGTGCAAAAGTGCTTAAAGTGCATTTCGATCTTAAACTAAAAGCAGATACATAATTATGAAACAATATTGATGGGAAAATTTTTTTTCACATCCGAAAATATGGAGGAAAGACAAGTGGTAGCGTAAAAATTTCGCGGATATAGATAATATAAGCAGCTCAAAAATCAACGTCATACGGAAAAAGTCACCGCCAATGAGTTGAAACTATTTCCGTACAAAGCCAAGTGCACCATCCATTGGCGGCGATAGAACGGCGACTGAAATTCGCAAGTGATGAAGTGGGTCGCACCGATAACATCACTTTCGATCTGAAAAAATTTATTTTGAATGATGAAGTTCATTTTTGTTCTCGGTGGGTGTATCAGCAAACAAAATGGCAATTTGGGGACCAGGATACCCTCATTTTGAAATCGAGGATTTACCAACTATCGGGTACAATATGGCAACTCGAGTAATAATCGGAGCTATTTTCGTTCGATGAAATCGTTAGTAATGAATGCTATTGTTACATGCTGGTTAATTGTTTCATCCTTGCTATTTAAACAGATCCCGAATTCGATTTGCTGTGATTCATGCAAGACGGCGCTAGTCCACATAGCACATCCAATGTGCTTACTCTGCGGACAGTTCTCTTTCAGAATCGTGTGTATGCTTGGTGTTATAGAGATCATAATTGAATGGGGATTAACTGGCCACCTTAGTCTCCTGATCTCAAGCCGAGTGAGTGAATTCGAATAGTTCCAAAACCGCTTTTGAGGTGAAATGTGGGATTCAAAACAAATGGAGACCATATTGGTAATCTAACATTGGAGTCTGTGGTACACAATGATAGGCATATCGAAAATGTGTTTTACCAAATTTAGAAAAATAAACCTTTTTTATGTGATAAGAATAAAACGTATTTATTCTCTTTTTTCGACATTTTATCTTAATTTTGGAACCCTTTATTTCTGATCATCCTGTATACGATTATTTACGGAAATATTATTTGAACGAATCAAAGAAAGTCAGTCATAATATCGAAATGTTAAACTTTTGCTAAAAACCATACATTTTTAAAATTGGAAAATATGAGTAAATCTTAAATGTGAGAAAAAATATGATTCATTTACAAAATAATTATTTTAATATTTATATATTTTATATAAGATTATCTGCATTTTCACGATTATTTGCCATAGATTTTCTTTTTACTCAGTTGAATATAAGCTAAACGTGTAATATTTTTATTAAATGTTTCTATAGAGTTTTATAACTATGATAAATCTTTATTGATGTTTTATTATATAATCATAACTATATTTAAGAATCGTCTTTTATTACAATCATGCATCTTTAAATGAAGATTTGAGGGAGTAATTTTTCAGATTTCATTACTATCATAAATCTTTTGATTAAAAATCAGCAATTCTGAAACGAGTTGAGGGAAAATAAATTTTAAAACATTTTAAGTATTTCAAAATATCAGTTTAAATTTTTGATAAATTTTTTTTGAAGAACGTGTCACATTTCATTTTCAGTTCATTGTTGTTAAATAAAGAAATGCCATCGTTTTCTCAGATATTTAGCAACAAATATACATATTAGTCAGTTCCTTGTGGCACGGAATGGGGAACTGTCACCCGTGATCATTACATTATTATAATTTCTGTGTATTTCATGCATGAAGTAAGGTACACACTTCTAATAGATTTTTTTATATTTTCAGAAAAAAATTTTGGTTTTTATGACAATATTCGAAATTTTTTATTTTTTATGCATCATGTATTAATTTTTGAGCAAATTATATGTATGTATATAATACAAATATGTATTACATATGTAATACATTGTATGTAATACAAATACGTAGTTAATTGTAATACAAAAATATATAAGATATAATTTAAAAGTTTTTTTTTAAACTAACTTTAATTATTTATTGACCTATGTCAGTTTTGATTAGATTTCATGCAATTTTTTTAAAGATTTTTTTTTCCTTTTTAGTCGTTTTTCGAAATTCGACTCAATAATGTTTCTTTATATGATGAACTGAATGAATAACCTGTTGTCGTTAACTTGTCTAAACTAATGTATGAAATAAATTTTTTTATTTTTTCCATTAAAATACATTTATCAAAAAACAAAATAATAAATTTTTTATGGCTGTTATAACAGAAAAATTTACAGTGTAAAAATTATGGATTATGAATAATGTGTCATCATGGATATATACATATCGGTGCAGGAGAGTCTTGGACTGTAGTTTAAGGTTAGCGGGTTTTTAATACTCTCTCCTATCACCAATCCCTCGTCATTTTGCTCCACGGTCAGATGACGAGGTCACATCTGATCTGGCAAACCCCTCTCCGTATCTAGTTTCCTTATCCCGTTAACCTTAATGTCTGGATTGTAATTTAAAGTTAACGGGCTTAGAATACTCACCCATTGCCAAGCACTTCGTCATTTTTCACCACGGTCAGGTGACGAGATAACACCTGAGCTGGTAAACCCCTCTCCGTATCTAGTTTCCTTATCCCGTTAACCTTAATGTTCGGATTGTAATTTAAAGTTAACGGGCTTAGAATACTCGCCCATTGCCAAGCACTTCGTCATTTTTCACCACGGTCAGGTGACGAGATAACACCTGAGCTGGTAAACCCCTCTCCGTATCTAGTTTCCTTATCCCGTTAACCTTAATGTTCGGATTGTAATTTAAAGTTAACGGGCTTAGAATACTCGCCCATTGCCAAGCACTTCGTCATTTTTCACCACGGTCAGGTGACGAGATAACACCTGAGCTGGTAAACCCCTCTCCGTATCTAGTTTCCTTATCCCGTTAACCTTAATGTTCGGATTGTAATTTAAAGTTAACGGGCTTAGAATACTCGCCCATTGCCAAGCACTTCGTCATTTTTCACCACGGTCAGGTGACGAGATAACACCTGAGCTGGTAAACCCCTCTCCGTATCTAGTTTCCTTATCCCGTTAACCTTAATGTTCGGATTGTAATTTAAAGTTAACGGGCTTAGAATACTCGCCCATTGCCAAGCACTTCGTCATTTTTCACCACGGTCAGGTGACGAGATAACACCTGAGCTGGTAAACCCCTCTCCGTATCTAGTTTCCTTATCCCGTTAACCTTAATGTTCGGATTGTAATTTAAAGTTAACGGGCTTAGAATACTCGCCCATTGCCAAGCACTTCGTCATTTTTCACCACGGTCAGGTGACGAGATAACACCTGAGCTGGTAAACCCCTCTCCGTATCTAGTTTCCTTATCCCGTTAACCTTAATGTTCGGATTGTAATTTAAAGTTAACGGGCTTAGAATACTCGCCCATTGCCAAGCACTTCGTCATTTTTCACCACGGTCAGGTGACGAGATAACACCTGAGCTGGTAAACCCCTCTCCGTATCCCCGCCACAGGACATTAGACGTCACAGATGTATGTGGACACGTCCCCAACCCACGGAGCTCTAGAAACCCAGTGAAGGAGAATGTGGTCAGCCTCCCAAAAACTGCCTACGGCAAGTCAGTGGAGCTCTAATCTGATGATTCTTCGAGTAAAAACTTAATGAAATGATAATTTATTAAAAACATAAGTCTATTCGAGTCTAACCTTTCCCTTAGTCGCGATGATTTAAAACCAAATGCTTTTTGAATGAATGTTATTTTGAATACGGGGAAAAATTAAAATTAGATGAAAAAAATCTGTTGCTATGATCTTAGACAGAATGTTTGATTGCAACCCACATCCTTGGGACTATAATAAAAACTGAGTTGGAAAACAAAATATTTTGCTTCAGATATTTAAGTCATTACTTACTGGTGTGAAACTAGTATTATTATATCTTTAAAATGTTTGAAAAAAAATTCAAAAACGAGTTTAAACCTGATTCTTAGTTTATATATTTTTTCTAACGTCGTACACTGGGTGACTAACCCTCCACCACAATAAAGCTAGAAACTGTTACTCATTAATCGTTGCCCGATGGGTACCCGTGAACCAAGTGACGGAAGCAGGTAGCATTCATTACCCACGTCACTTTACCTCAAACCCATTTGGAGGGTGGGCCACGTTCATTCATCAGTCCAACAGAAAGGATAAGAAAACAGAGAGAGAGGAACATCCATGGCCTAATCGGGACTCGAACCAAGGACCAACAGTTTAGGAGTCAATAACGCAAACGAAAACGACTCGTCGCTTTGTTTATGTTCAGAAACGAGTTTAAGCCTGATTTTTCACCACGTATATATATATATATATATATATATATATATATATATATATATATATATATATATATATATATATATATATATATATATATATAGTGTAAAAATAGTCAAATACATTGAAACCATAAAAATTTTAAATTTTTAGCAACTACGTTTTAATTATCTCATAATCCTGTAATGATGAAAATTCAATGGTAAAAAAAAGTAGAAATACAACTGCTTTTTTTTTTGAATATTTCTATAATATTAGTGTAAATACTTCTTACTTCGATGGAAAAATAGACATTACTGAAAATACATTATATTGAGAATAAAGATCAGATCACTTTTGTTAATTTACCTCCTTTTGGAACATCTGTAAAAAAGAGAAATGTTTAAAACATATAGAATATACGAGTTACATATATTTATTTCACTACAAAAATATGTTTCGATTTATTGCATCACTTTATTTCACATCACTAAATCATTTCAAAAGAGCAGTTATTGCAAAATATTCTGAGGTAAGTTTAATATTTTAAACAATATATATAATCGATAGGTTTGAGAAATTCTATGATAATGAATATCAATACATATCTCAATAATTCAGAAAGGTAAGAAAATGATTAATGTTAAGTTATGTTTAAAGTTGCCATTTAGTGGCTTTATATAGTTATTTTATTTTTTAGACATGTTGACAAGACAAAAAACTAAATATTTTACACTACAACTACGCATTCTCATATCTTTGGAGACTACACCTTAAAAATATTGTTTTCCACAAAACTGCCCTTCCTCTTTCGATAAAATCATTTTTTACTTAACAGATACAGAAAACTTGTATGGTAACATATAATTAAATTGTATTATTTATTTGAAATCATAAATTATAAAGACTACATTTCATAAACTATAATAATGTTACTTAGATGCAAATATTTTTTAACAAACTTTGTAACGGTAGCATTTATGGTTTACTTGGCGAGATTCTTGTTGACCACTTGGCGAAAAATACATGTTTTTGGAAAGTTCCACTACCTATGCTCTAAAGCCATTATTGAGCGAGATGGCCTGGAAGTTTCCAGAACCTTGGAGAAAGACCCAGACTTTCACGCCAAGTAAGCTATAAATACCACCGATCCACGGATCAAGTGAGTTTCTGAGTTTTTCTAGCGAAAGTGAGAAATTAGATAAGACGGTCAGTCTTGAATGCTAGTTGAGGGCATAGAGGCTGTTGTTTGTCAGAGATATTAGAGCTTTCTGTAATTGGAAGCTGTTTCCTGTAGTATTAGCTGTATTAGATCTGTGGAATTGTAATTTCTACGGCTGGAATTTTCCATATTTAGTTCAATTTGCTACGAATAAAAGTCTTGTGAATTTTAAAGAGTTTACTTTATCGACTCTCAATCAAAACAAACCCCGAAGCTTGGTACAACTAATAATATATATTTTTTAAAAAAATATTTTTTAATATAATGCTTTAAAATTTTCACTATAATATGTATTAAAAAATATCTTTTCTCAAAAAATATAATTTATAAATATTCCTTTGTAAAGTCATATTTTATAGAAAAATATAGCCTCTAATTTGTCCACTAAAGTATCACTTCAGAAATAATTAAAAATGTAGGAAACTAATTTACGTTAGTTTAAAAATATACTTACTCCCTGTAATATTTGAAAAAAATTGTAATTATTCATAAAAAGTATACTAACAGAAAAGCAAACATTTAAAAATGATAAACAAAACTAATATACACTATAGTTAGTTATAAGTTAGTTTTTAACTAATAGTATATAAACGATAATTTGTTAAAAAGTTAATATTAATCAATCATCAAAATATTAATTTTGAAAAATAATCAAAATCTTAGATCTTTATTAATTTGATGAAATTTTATATTAGTTAAAATATTTTCAACTGTCAATTAGCAAGAATTCAACTGTCAAATTTTCAGTAACTATAAACAAGATTTATAGACAAGAGGAATTTTATGCAAAGAAATCATATAAATTAATTCATATCTCAAGAAACAACATTTAAAATAAAGTAAAGGCAAAACTTTATTATTTTTTTACATTTGCTTCTGAGTAACTAAGAAGTACAATAAGTAATCTATGAATCTATCGTAATGCAAAATTAATGTTAAATGCATGTAGACTATCAATTTTTAGTTTATTTAATAAATTTTATAAACTAAATTTTTCCATTATCTATCATTGAGAAATTGAAATAGATCTTTTCACAACGAAATAGAGTTATAGAAGTTTACTGTAATTATATTTCTAGAAAATACTCATATAATAAGATGGTATACAAATTTTTACACTGTTAATTTCCTTGAAAGTTTTATCATGAATAATTAAAATTCGGAATAATTTGAACTTTCTTGGTAAACTGTCGGAATCAGGTAATAAAAAATAATAAAAGTTTATGAAGAAATGTTAATATCGTTGATAGATTGATCATGAATGATTTAAATTCAAATTATTAAAATTTATAATTTAAATTTTATTGATAAACTGTCAGGATTAGGTAGGGGAAAATTATAGAAATTCATGAGTAAATGACTAACTTCATGCAACATAAGCAACTAATGTTTGTCAAGAAATACAGCAAGAAATATTTCGAATTTTGCAAAACCACATAAGAACTTCACATTTTTTTACATGATTTAATACAGGAATAGTTCCCACGTGTTTCCATTAACTTATTTTGTTCGTTATTTGTGAAGAATTAGTGTCTTAGAGCAAAAATAAAATGCTACAGAATTTTATGTAATGCAACGCGAGTATAAAAACATGAATTCTTACCAGTGTCCACTGTAAAAAGAAAAACAAAATATAGTTTTATTCTTTTAAAGTGATACTTAAACATAAAACATATGTATTCTTTTTTCGTTATTATTTTTACATATTTTGGTTGTTTTTTTTTAAAAAATATAATGTACATTTAATTTTTGGTCAAAAGAACAATTAATCATAAGCAATGACATCAGTGTTCAATATGTCAGCAAATATAAAGGATATTGGATCGATCAAAAAGTAATTTTTATATTAAATTATTATTATATTAATTTTCTTATTAAAAAGTAATATTTTTAATAAAAATTAATATTTTATTAATTTATTTTAATTGTATAACTATTAAGATTGAAAGCGGAATCCTAAGGAAATAACTATGTACATTATTTTGCAGATTGAAAAGTTCATATAAAAAATTATAATATCATAAAATATAAAATGCAACAAGATATTTAAACTTTTAAGTATAAACCTCTAAAAATATTGCAAAGTTATTAAATAAAATCAAATTCTGTGGTTAACTTGAAAATTATTTCATTGATTTTTCATAAGCACTTTTCTTCTTTCATTTGCAAGCACATTTCAATGATGTTTTGCTTTTAAAAAATTATTTTCTTATCGCAGAAAAAAGACCAAATATGAACTGAACAGTACCCAAAATTAATTTTAAGGCATTGTTTATGATTTAAATATTTTTTTTGAACAGTTTATAATATAACCATACAGTGGATGTTTTGTCTTGTCTTTTTAATTTTTCTTTTTCTGCTGTTCTATTGTCCACGAGTTAATAGTTTGAATCAATGGAAAACGGATCTTCTAACTGATGTTTTAGTTTTAATACGAAACCATTTATTAAAAAAAAACTTCGATAATGTTCTCATATATTCGATGGTGAACTTCGCCTTGTTTGCTGCTGCTCGAAAAATGTGATTGGAAAGCAAAGCAACAAATTCGTCAAGAAGTTTGATTTACGACACCATCTCAATACGATAAGACCTATATAAAACGTTATTTGATGTCATTGATTATTTTAAGCCAATGAGAATCATAATAAAGGGTCGTAATCAATAAAAGAATTTTATGATTTTCATTGCAAACATTTTATGATTAAAACTATTATAAAGATGGGTTAAAAATACTTACGAGTTTGTGCAGCAGCTATAAAATGTAAATTTATATAACATACATTTACTTTCATATAAATTAAATATATTCATAACATTCATTTCCATGATAGTGTTTCATTTGATAAAATCTTTTGATATTAGCTAATAAATATTTAAACAATATTTTTTGCTAATTTCTTATATTGTACTTTACATTGTTAGTAATAAGTTTTCGAATCACTATTTCAAAGTATCTTTATCAACATTAAAGAATTGTGAGAGAAAAAGTATTTTAAAATATATATGATTTAAAATAGTCTATTTTTTTGTTATACTTCAAAATAGATTATACAAAATAGAATACGGTAACAAACATTGTATAGAGGGTTGATAAATAAGTATACATATATGTTTCATGTTACCAATTTGTATATCCATCCACAATTCCTTGAAAAAAAAAAGTATATCATCAAATATTGCAATTTGTCGCCAACTATTGCAGCTAAGTGATTTCACTCACTAGCTGAGATACTTCATGAGTTCACTTTTTATATCTTTAATTTTCAGCGTATGCAAGTTTTAAATTTTTGAACATATTTTCCGAAATCATGCCGATGTAAAAATTAGAATAAATAGAAACAAAAGTTTTTATCTATTTTATTTCAATGAACACATAAGTTTTTTCCCTGAAATTTTGAAAAAGTTTGCAACATTTGGCGACTTGTTTCTTTCGGCGAAAATCATTTGCGAGATATTACGTAAGTACCCATTATTATTTATTGAAGAATCCTTATTTCCCGATAGCTCTTTGGGCATATTTTATTATTATAAAAACTGAATCTTTTTAATGATTTAAAAATTCATAAAGTAATTGTGCGCTACAAATTAAGCCAATATTTGTACCTTTTATTACTTTGTATACTTAAACTTAACTTTTATCTTAGGATATTAAAATTACATTTTTAAATCAAAAATTAAAATATTATAAAATTATTTTATTAAGAAATTAATTTTAAAGTTATTAAAACCCTGATTTATTAGACAGATTAAGTAGGTTGAATCAATGAAACGCGACATACGAAATTAATTGCGAAATATTGTATGCTTATGCATAAAAAATTTCGCAATTCATTTTTTGAGTAAAAAGCTATTTTTTAGAAAATAATAATTGAATATTTTAAAATATTACCTATTCCAATGCCTTCAACTGCAAAGAAAAAAAAATCTCATGTAGCATATACGTAGTGTTAATAAACAAATTCTTTATGAGAAAATTTTGAGATAATACTTAATAGTAACATATAAAAAGGAATAACAAACTAACTCTAAATAATAATTCTTGATTAAAACCATGACCATTTGATGCGGTTTTCATAAATGTCGCCAACGGCGAAATTCATCCGATTCATAACCATCACTATACGCAAGAGTTTCGTAATGAAAAAATTGTGAATCTCAAAATGGTAATACATAAATATGCAACTCAAATCTTAATATCGCCAAATCCATTGTATTAAGGATACTAGGATTAAGCTATATTTTTTTATAATACTACGCAAGTATACGTATTAATACAGTTTTTTAAGAAAAACGGATTTATCTTAAACATGCTAATAAATCATAACTTATAGTTTAGTTCACTTGATTAAAAATGTTACACCGCACTTTAAGCCACAGATGCTTTATTTAGAATCATTTCTGAATTTGCCATTTTTTAAATTTAATATTATTTTTTTTAGGTAACCAAAATCTTTTATTGCGACAGTAAAATCAAGAATGCTGATATTCAGCATTCTTTATTGGCAACGCTAGTTTATATGTGTAGTTACCGAATATTAGAATTAATTTAAACAGTTACTATATACTTAGATCACTTACTAATTAGGCAAACATAAGTTTAACAACTATTTAATTAACAACCGATAATAATACATATAAAGATAAAATTAGCAAGATTAGATTGAATTAGTGCTGTCATCTGTGGGAAGAAATGGGAGTTCCCAACATATGTAACCCAGTAGCTATTTAGAACATTTTGATTTAACTCGTATTTGATTAGAATTGTTGTGAGAATAATTCAAGTGAAATTTCTTTTAAATTAAAAATCCTAATGTTTCACAGTTTTATTTAAGATTTTCATTAATCGGTTTTAATTTATTTGTCTGGAAAGAAACAATGACATAACAATTACGTCAGCTTGGCTATATCTTCAATCGCCAAAATATTCAAAAATGCGTTAGAAACATTATACAGCATTTGTACCTATTTTATGACTAATAACATATTTCTTGAAGTATTTCTAAAATTAATTGTATGGCAAAATATATAATTTTTTGTAAAATTTATAGAAATAAAATATTTAATGTTGAATGATACGTTTTTTTAAAATTAATCAGACTTTGATATTTTACACGACCGTATAATTTTTAAATTTACATAACATCTATATTAAAATCTTTCAAGTATATATAAGTTGCAAACAGATTTCGTAAAATATATTAAATTATCTTGATATTATCAGTTTAAGTAGAATAAATCAATAATTTTATAAATAGAATATATATATATTCTTAGATATATTTTTATTAATTTATTAAAGAATCACTTACGTCCACAAATGATATCTGCAAAAGAAAAAAAATGGTCTAAATTAATCTAAGATTTAAAATTATCAAGAAATTTAAAACTATTTACCAATAAAAATAATAAATGACATTAAATAACACTTAGAATTTTATTAGAATAATTTATGATATACAAGTTATTAAACATTTATCCTGTTTACCTTATTGTAATAAAAAAATTCTCGGTTAATTGTACCTAATTAATTTCAAATATTCTTATGATAATCATGTTTATAATAAAATTCATTATTATTATCATTCTATATATATAGAATTATATATATTGTTACAAATTTATAAATAATGATTATATTTGTCTTAAAATATCTCAGACAGATCGAAAATTCTCACATTTTGGGCAAAAATTGCGGTATTTAGACGTTTTGTAGTTTTAAAGCTGATTTCCTAATAATTTGGTGACTTGGCGACAGTTGGCGAGATTCTTGGCGACTTGGCGAGAAATCGATACTTCTGGAAACATCCATCACCTAAGCTCTAGGACCAATATTTTTCGAGATAGCCTAGAAGCTTCCAGAACCTTGGCGAAATTGGTAGATTTCTCCGCCAAGTCAGGTATAAATACCGCAGCCCGACATGGAAGAGTCAGAGTTTTTGTGAAGACAGTCAGTGAGTGAAGACGATTAGTTGTGACTGCTAGTTGTTCTCTGTCTGAGGTATTTGAGACCTGTGATTAGAAGCTGTTTCTTGTTATATCTGACGAATTGTAGCTGTATAATTGTAATTGTTACAGCGGGAATTTCGTTTATCTAGTGAAGTTTTTACGAATAAAAGTCTTGTGTTCATTAAGTAGTTGCTTTATTCAACTCTCAATTGACACGAACCCGTGGAGCTCGGTACAACTGGTGTCAGAATCGGGGTTGAAGAGTTGATGCAGCGTGTCACAAGAAAAATGGATATGGATTTAATGAAAAGTCTTCTCGAAAAATTAGCGGAGCAGATGGCTGAGATGAAAGCTGGACAAGAAGAGATGAAAGCTAGACAAGAAGAGATGAAAGCTGGACAAGAAGAGATTAAAACCGAGATGATGAAAGAGATAAAATCTGGACAGGAGGAGATGAAAGCTGGACAAGAAGAGATGAAAGCTAGACAAGAAGAGATGAAAGCTGGACAAGAAGAGATGAAAGCTGGACAAGAAGAGATGAAAACTAGACAAGAAGAGATGAAAGCTGGACAAGAAGAGATTAAAACCGAGATGATGAAAGAGATAAAATCTGGACAGGAAGAGATGAAAGCTGGACAGGAGGAGCTTAAAAAAGAACTTAAGAAGGACATTGTAAGTGTTAAAGAAGAATTCTCCAACATCATTCAGGAGAAGATGAATGCAATGGAAGATAAGGTAACTTCAGTAGAAACTAAAGTTCTGGAGATAGAAGGAAACGTGGAAGAAGCATTAGACAATATCAATAAGGAGATTGAAAGCTTGAAGAAACAAATGTCAAACAGACATGAGGAACCCAACGTGGCATTTGTGCCTTCCTAGCCAATATTAAACTCTCTACATTTGATGGGAAATCATCCTGGCAAGTATACAAGACCCAGTTTATGATGGTAGCGGAAGCTAATGGATGGAATCCCCGAGCCCAAGCTTTTCACCTGGCGGCTTCTTTAAGAGGAGACGCGGCTGACATCCTCGAGACGCTTCCGGAGGAGCAGAGGCATGATTTCCAAGCCCTATCGAGTGCGCTTGAGCTGCGGTTTGGAGATAAGTGCACTAAAGAATATAGCAGACTACAGTTAAAGTCCCGCTATCAAAAAGCGGACGAAAGTCTGCAAGAATTGGCTGCCGATATTCAGCGACTTTCCCATCTAGCATTTTCGGACTGCCCAGCTGAGACACGTCAAGATCTGGCTCTCCATCACTTCATCGATAGTGTGCGGGATCCGGAGATACAGAAAACACTTCGACTCGCCGATGTCAAAGATATTGGATCTGCCCTAGTCTCGCACTTAAGATAGAAGCTGCCCAGCAGGCCGTGCGTAAAGACCGGCACTCAATCAGAGCCGTCTCTACTACTGATACGGACTATGATCTCAGAAAGCAAATAGAAGATCTGCGGCGAAAATTCCGTAACTTAGAATTGAGTAAAGGTGGCAGAAACACGAAAATTCAGTGTTGGACTTGTGGTGCAGTCGGACACGTTCAGAGAGACTGCCCGAAACGAAAAGATGGTGGAAGTGATCTTCGTCAGAAGCCCCATTTCAAATTGTTTCATATTTCTTCCGTAAGTAGCGGCGACAACGGACTTTTCGTTATGGGACATGTCAACGAAGTTCCCTGCAGAATGATAATCGATACTGGAGCCAACGTAACTATCATTAGGACAGATTTGGCTCGCAAACTTGGTGAGAAACTCATCTGGACGCCGCCCTGCATTACCCTCCAAACTGTGACAGGTGATAAGATTAAAGTGCATGGAAAAGTCAATCTAAACATTGCATTTGGTAATGCCGTGTACCATCATATGGCATATGTCGCTGATATAAATGACGAATTTATTCTCGGATTGGATTTCCTCAAAGAAAACAATTTCAAGTTTTAAGACGAAATATTCAGATATTAAAACAGTACATCATATAACTGCAAAGAGTGAAACAACATTACCACCAAGAACTGAGACAATAGTTTCCGGAGCACTTTCAGAAGATAATAATTTTCATTATGGATTGACTGAATATCCAGATTCCGACAATAGCGTTAAAGGAGTACTAGTGGCTTCTTCCTCGTCGACCTTTCACGAAATGTAATCCCGGTAAGAGTTGCTAATCTAAGCAATAAGGTAAAACTAATAAAAGAAGGAGAAGTGCTGGCGACTTGCACTCCAGTGACCTGTATTAACCGAAATTGTCAAACCACACTATCTGAGCCTCCTGACACTCTAATTAATGAACTCCTTCAGAGTGCAGAGTTAGATGATAAACAGAGGAATGCTGCAAGAAATCTATTATTAGAATTCGGAGATCTCTTTTCCAAGAAATCAGATGATGTTGGGCGAACCAAATTGACGCAGCACCGAATCAATACAGGAAATCATCCACCCATTAAACAACATCCGAGAATATTGCCATTCGCTAAGCAGGAAGAGGTGGATAATCTTCTGATGGAAATGCAGCAGAATGACATCATTGAGCCATCAGAGAGTCCTTGGGCTTCGCCTATTGTTTTAGTTCGGAAGAAAGATGGCTCTACCCGATTTTGTGTTGACTATCGTCGGTTAAACAACATCACAAAAAAAGATAGTTACCCTCTTCCTAGGATTGACGATACACTTGATGCTTTATCTGGAAAACAATGGTTTTCGACTTTGGATCTCAAGAGTGGTTATTGGCAAGTAGAGATACATCCTGAGGATCGAGAAAAGACTGCATTCACCACAGGACAAGGACTTTGGCAGTTCAAGGTTATGCCATTTGGGCTTTGCAATGCACCTGCAACGTTTGAGCGCCTGATGGAGACAGTATTACGAGGACTTTCCTACGAAGCCTGTTTGGTATATTTGGACGATATCATTATTGTAGGGCGCACATTCGAAGACCATTTAAGAAACATCCGAAAAGTGCTGGAAAAATTAAAAATGGCCAACCTGAAGCTGAATCCTTGCAAATGTAATTTATTCCGACGTGAAGTAAGCTATCTGGGACACATTATCTCTGCTGAAGGTGTAAGAACAGATCCTGAAAAGATCTCCGCAGTTAAGGACTGGAGTCGCCAAAAGATGTCCACCAATTAAGAAGTTTTCTTGGACTATGCACATATTACAGGAAATTTGTTAAGGGTTTTTCAAGTATTGCCAGACCTCTTCACAAAATGACAGAAGTTAAACAGAGATTTCTATGGACAGATGAATGTGAGAAAGCTTTTAAACAACTGAAGGAGGCGTTGACATCTTCGCCCGTTCTTGCATATCCCCAGCCCAAAAAATTATTCATTTTAGATACAGATGCCAGCAACGAAAATATCGGAGCTGTTTTGTCGCAGGAAATTGATGATAAAGAATATGTCATTGCTTATTGGAGTAAAAGCCTATCAAAACCGTAGCGGAATTATTGTACAACCAGGAAGGAATTGCTGGCAATCGTCAAAGCAATAGAACATTTCCACCATTATCTCTATGGAAGAAAGTTCTTGCTCCGGACAGATCATGCATCTTTAACCTGGCTTTTAAAATTTAAAAATCCAGAAGGACAGGTAGCCAGATGGATTCAACGACTCCAGGAGTTTGACTTTGAAATACGTCATCGCAAAGGAACTCTTCATGGAAATGCTGATGCACTATCAAGGAAGCCGTGTAATGAAAGCTGCCGATATTGTTCTAGAGTAGAGAAGAACTATCAGCTGATAAATACTTCGGTACGCCAAGTTACTGTTTCACCTCCATCAAAACAAGACCCATGGAGTGATGAAGGACTTAGGGAAGCCCAAAAAGAAGACCCAGATATAAATCCAATTCTTGAATTAAAAGAATCTTCCAGTATGAGACCAAGTTGGCAAGATATCTCCACCTACAGTCCTGCTACTAAGCAATATTGGGCTCTTTGGGACTCACTCCATATAAGAAATGGTGTCTTATACAGGAAATGGGAGTCAGATGATGGACGTAATTTCAAATGGCAGCTTGTTCTTCCAAAATCAAAAACTTCAGATGTTTTGAAAGAATTGCACAGTAGCTCAACTGGAGGCCACTTCGGAGTAATGAAAACTCTACAGAAAGTTCGAGAACGCTTCTATTGGAGCAAAACGAGACAAGATGTAGAGAAATGGTGCCAATCTTGTGATGACTGTGCGGCACGTAAAGGACCGAAGAAACGTAGCCGAGGAAGGTTGCAGCGGTACAACGTAGGAGCACCTTTTGAGAGGATAGCATTGGACATTTTGGGTCCTTTACCACGATCCTCAAATGGCAACAAATACATACTAGTTGTCATGGACTACTTTACTAAGTGGCCTGAAGCGTTTGCAATCCCCGATCAAGAGGCGACTACAGTAGCCGAGGTTCTAGTGCAACAATGGGTTTCCAGATTCGGCACACCCTTACAAATTCATTCTGATCAAGGGACAAATTTCACCTCTGTTGTATTTAAAGGAATGTGTCAAATTCTCGGAATAGAAAAGACGCAGACCACGCCACTACACCCACAATCGGATGGCATGGTAGAGAGGTTTAACAGAACCATCTTGAATAACCTCTCCCTTATGGTTTCCAGAAATCAGCAAGATTGGGATTTGAAGCTACCGCTGTTTCTGCTTGCATATCGCAGTGCTGTCCATGAGACTACCGGATATACTCCTTCACAGATGCTCTTTGGTCGCGAACTTCGTCTCCCTTGTGATCTTCAGTTTGGTCGTCCACCGGATACATCTTCATCGCCAGAGGAATACCTTCGAGACCTTCAGGCACGTCTTGAAGATGTCCATAACTTCGCTCGAGACCGAATCAACCTGACGACCGAAAGAATGAAGACAAGGTATGACACAAGAGCGACAGGACATGAATTTCAAGAAGGTGACAAAGTTTGGTTGTGGAACCCGATTCGACGTAAAGGACTTTCTCCAAAGTTGCAAGCCAACTGGGAAGGTCCCTACACAGTCCTAAAAAGACTGAACGACGTCGTGGTTCGTATAAGAAAATCATCTTCTTCAAAACCAAAGGTAGTACATTATGATAGATTAGCTCCTTATCGTAATGTAGAGTAAAAATTAGTAGACCATGGTTTCTTTGTAAATAGTATAGATAATTTTAATCTTTTCTATTTTCTTGTATTTTTAGTTGCTTGTGTATGTAATGTGCTCTGTATCCTCTTGAAATGTAAATTCTTTTATATTAAATTTGGCCTCCTATCAGGGATTGTACTGCCCGGGACGTGCAGTCCTTGAGAGGGGGGCAATGTTACAAATTTATAAATAATGATTATATTTGTCTTAAAATATCTCAGACAGATCGAAAATTCTCACATTTTGGGCAAAAATTGCGGTATTTAGACGTTTTGTAGTTTAAAAGCTGAATTCCTAATAATTTGGCGACTTAACGACAGTTGGCGAGATTCTTGGCGACTTGGCGAGAAATCGATACTTCTGGAAACATCCATCACCTAAGCTCTAGGACCAATATTTTTCGAGATAGCCTAGAAGCTTCCAGAACCTTGGCGAAATTGGTAGATTTCTCCGCCAAGTCAGGTATAAATACCGCAGCCCGACATGGAAGAGTCAGAGTTTTTGTGAAGACAGTCAGTGAGTGAAGACGATTAGTTGTGACTGCTAGTTGTTCGCTGTCTGAGGTATTTGAGACCTGTGATTAAAAGCTGTTTCTTGTTATATCTGACGAATTGTAGCTGTATAATTGTGATTGTTACAGCGGGAATTTCGTTTATCTAGTGAAGTTTTTACGAATAAAAGTCTTGTGTTCATTAAGTGGTTGCTTTATTCAACTCTCAATCGACACGAACCCGTGGAGCTCGGTACAATATAGAATAATAATAATAATTTTGTAAAAGCAAATGCAAAGTTTTTATTATTTTAATATTTAATAAATTTGTGAAAAATATATTTACCATGGATTCCATAATTGACTGAAAATTAAAAAGAAGAGATATTACACAAATATAATAAATGAGATTCACTTATGAATTGCAACCACACTCGTAATACAGAAAACTAAAATAGTGTTTTTATTATAATATATTATTTATAAAATTTATTGAGAGAGATGCATTTTATAAATAAAAAAATAGTGCTAATATACTTGTTTTATTTATAGGAACTCAAATATATTTACATATTTTTGAAAGAAAATTTTAAAATATTATTTTAATCAATCGAATATATATACTTACTCTGACACTCGGAGAGGAATCATTACACACAGAGGACAGTGTGACCACGTCCTATTTAATCACTTGCTAAACTATTAATCCCACTCGCAGTGAGTGAACATGGCGGATCTTTGGTTAAGTCGAGATCCAAACTCATTATTTTCTTATAACAAGGAAAACGACTCGGTATAAGTATGATATATCCCCCAAAAGATTTCTCACCAAATCTAGTATCCTTTGTTTTGATTATATTGCTGTCGATTTGAGCTTTTGTTGCTTTTCAGATTTTTTTGTTTTTTTTTTGTTTTTGCTATGTTTGGTTTTTCTCGTGTTTTACGTCACACTTTGGCGTTATACATATGATTTTTTATAAGTAGCAATAGAGCATGAATTTTTTATTCAGCGTTTCCATTCGGGCAACTTTGGGAAATTTCCCGTTCCAAAAACATGTGTTCAGCTTGGTGATGAATAAAGTCGCAAAGATCACAAATTGGGAGGATATATCTTACTACTTCCAACGACTCCATAGCTAATAAGGCACAGTGGCCAATATCATACTAATGCAATGAACTTTTGGATAATATTTTTACATGATCTGCAATTTGCAGGACAAAGGGATTTACTTGGCCAAATCTTCTCTTTCACTTCCAAATAAACTCAATACCAGCTTACCCAAGTCTTTTTTCAAAACTACTACCAAAAAGATTATCACAGAATGGAACTCAGGATTCATTTCCTCTCCTAATTGTAAGTGGACCAAATATTTTTTCCCTTCAGTTCAATGCAGAATTAAGAACTACTGGTTTTACACTGACTTTAAAATTACGCAATTCCTCACTGGACATGGGAAATTCAATAGTTACCTTCACCGTTTCCACATTAAAAACAGTGAAGTGTGCAAGTGCAACTCTGGGAGTGACAACCCTTCTCACATTCTTCTTGAATGCCCATCTGTTTCAGAAGTAAGGAATGAGCTTTGTAAAGACTTAAATAACAGGTGGCCCCCAATTATGGTAGACCTAGTTAAGAAAGAGAATTTTGAATTTTTTGTAAAATTTATCCATGCTGTTATCTAATTCATTTTTCATTTTTATATCTCTTTTTTTCTCTCTGCCTACTTTTATTATTATTTTTTTTCATCTCATGATTTATTTGGATTTGTTATGTAGTACATTTATTGTACCTTCGGGCCCTGTGTGGTATTCCTTGGTGCACAGGGAGATATTTTTGTTTTCCCAAATAAAAAAAA
>JAJQOW010001465.1:0-27500 GCA_037975125.1 Latrodectus hesperus
GTGACAGATCCTACCCATCAAGCTAATATGTTTACAGACTTCTACACTTGTTCACCAATTTTAGAGTTTATTCCACTGGATTTAAGTACAAGTGAGGATTTCTCTTACAATAAACAATTTACTGCTTCTGAACTACCAGAAGATTTGGCAAGATGCAAAAACTCGTCTGTCGGTCCAGATAAGATATCTACAAAAATATTAAAAGGCATTACTACTACCAACCTAGACTACCTCCTCTCCCTGATGAATAAATCGTGGCTAACAGGTATTGTACCAGAAATATGGAAATCCTGCATTGTTATTCAATTTTAAAACCAGGAAAGATTGCTAATCTTGTGGCAACGTACCGTCCTATATCTCTGATTAGTGTCATGTGTAAATTAATGGAAAGAATGATTTTGAAGAGATTTATTAACCATATATCAACCCTATCCTTCTTTCATCCCAATCACCATGGATTTCTGCCACACCGAGATTGTGTCAGTATTTTATCCATCATTCATCATCACATAATTTCTACCAGATTCTCAAGAAAATGTGTTGTTTTGGTTGCAGTGGATATTTCCCAGGCCTATGATTTAGTTTGGCCAGACGGCCTAGTTTATAAATTACTTCAAGCAAACATCAGAGGAAATTCTGCTTTGTGGATTCAACAGTTCATTACAACTCGCTATTTTCAAGTGAAGAAATAAGCTATCTTCATCAGCCACCTCATATAGGGGAGTTCCTCAGGGGAGCGTGTTATCACTTTTCCTGTTCTCAGTGCTTATGTCAGACCACTACGATATCCTTCCCCCTGACATCAAATACTTCATGTACGCTGATGATATATTTCTACTATATGAATCTGTTAACTTGGGAAAACTTCAGCAGAAACTAACATCTGCACTTGAAATATTACAAAATTGGTGTCAAGAATGGAAGTTATCGATCGACCCACAAAAATGTTCTATGATTAACTTTTCTTCAAAAGGACAAAAACTTAATTTCAACTTGTTCATCAACAATCGTCCTATTTTCTGGAGTAATAATATTTGAATTTTGGGATTAAATTTTTCACACAATTTATCTTTCCGTCATCATTTTCAAGAAAAAAGAAAAGCTATATCAAAAAAGTTAAATGATTTAAGAGGTATCGCAGGTAATAGATGGGGTGCTCGTACCGTTCATCTTCTTCAAATCGTGAAATCCTTTATGGTCTCCAGCCTGGATTATGGTCGTCATATATTTACTTCAGCATGCACAACAGACCACAAAATCCTTGAAACTGTATATCACACTGCCCTAAGAACTGCCACAGTTCTTCCTAAGTGGACCCCCATACCGATAGTTTTACAAGAAGCAGGAGAAACTTCTCTTCACTCTAGACATGAAATGCTCTCCTTAAACTTTTACATTTGGAATGTAAGCAAGTCATCATTATCCCGTTGTGCTTCAGTTTGGGAAAAGCTAACGTGCAATTGAGTTAATGAGTTAATCGTAATCATCCTCTTGCCATTAAAGCCAAATTGTGGCTCGAAAAACAAGGAATAAATACTTCGTCTCTATTAAAAGTCCCAACAGACTAACCAGAAATGTCAAAAAAATCTCCATTTGTTCCTCTAGTCTCCCTTTTCAGACTAAATCATTGCCAAAAGATATAATTTGCAAGCTATTTCACCAAGTTTGTGAGTCATCATGGCAGACAGATACGCTGATTTTTACAGATGCTTCCAAGCAGAGATCAAATGTGGGTATTGCAATAGTCAATTTTACAACTAGTTTATCAATAACAGGAAAAATCAGTTCCAGAAACTCCATCTTCTCGGCAGAGGCTATGGCACTGCTTATTGCAGTCACTAAAATTAGCACTGAACCCAAAAAATATGTCATTTTCACAGATTCACTTTCTTGCATCTCTGCTCTTTCAGATTGTTTCAGGACATCACCAACATGGAAAAATAGCAAATATGCTGAAGCATTCACTCATCTCACATCTATTCGCAAAAATCATAGGCTGTTAACGAAATCGCGACTAGAAGACGTATGACTGCCCAGAGCAAGAACAAGATCTTTTCCTACCAATTCGATTCTATTTAGGTTTAATCTCTGGCATACAGACCGCTGTCAGTGCGGTGAACCTGAAACTATAGATCATATTCTCCTAAATTGTCCTTTATACGAACATCTGAGGAATCAACTATGAAAAAAATTAGGAATAGGAGCATTATCATTCTCTTGGATATTTGAACTATCTTCAAATCCCGAAAATAAAATTCTTGCATGCTGTGAATTTCTACGCCTGTCTAGCAGATTCTAATCTTAATGAAAAAAGAAAATTACAACTCAAAATACTTGAATTATTTTCTAACACGAATTTATAAATCTGAATTTTTTTCTTCTCATATCAATACGTTTCTGTTAGTGATCACCGACTTCAATTGACTTTACTCAAATATAAGGTTAGTTTACTCAAATAAGGTTAGTTTACTCAAATAAGGTGACTTTACTCAAATAAGGTCGATTGACTACAAAAATCCTCTCCAAATACCTTCTTCAATGAGAGCTACAAGCATCTTAGCATAAAGCTCCAAAAGTGTCCGCCATAACCTATCTACCAAACTAAATACAACGTAACCTGGTGTAAATAAATCTTTAACATTACCTGTCAAATAACTCTAACTGAACTTGGTGATAGGAATTTGTTGCAAAATTTGATCTTAGTCCAAAAAGCGTTAATTCCGAATTATAAAAAATAATCTCTTCAAAAACATACACTGAATTCCAACGTAGATATAAAAAATAGACTGAATTAAAAATGTATCTTTTCAATAGTTTTTCTATTCATTTCTTTTTTTAAGAATTATAGAAATGGGGAATAATCTTAAATATATTTCTTCATTTCAACTGAATATTAGATATTATCTCTTTTATCAGACAATATGAACGTGGCATTCAGCAATTATTTATAATAGTCATATTTCTGTATAGTGATTTATAGCTACAAATTTCTGTCTGTTATTATGCCGAGCTGGCAGCCGAATGGTTAGCGCTCTTGCCTTCGGTTCAACAGTTCGTGGGTTCGAATCCCACCTTGGGTATGGATGTTTGTAGTGGTTCGGAATCCACTTTAAACCGTAGGTCCCGGTCTAATTAGCCCTCGTGTGCAAAAAATGACCGTTGAGCGACAAACAAACCAAACCAAACATGTCTGTTATTATAAAGTGTTGCTTTTCATGACAAAAAACGTTTGCAGCCTTTTCCGAATAAAGATTTGCTTTTGTTTTTTGAATATAAATTACATTGGAACTTCATTCTAAAACTGAAATCAATACCACAAAAGATTAAAGAAAATTTATAACACAAATTATTTGAACTCGAGGTTAAATCTTATTTAAAAAGTCCTTTTGCAACTGAATAAATGTAGATTCATTAATTTTATTTTTTATGTATTTAAATATTTTGCCTAACTTAAAAAAATTTCGACCAAAAATAATGTGCAAGAATGTTTTCTTGGAAAGAGTTCATTAAATTGTAAATTTAATTTGTAGTGATATACTGTTAAATATTTGCTTCTATTTTAAAGAATCCTGAAAATAAGGATTTTCCTTTGACAAAGTGCAAGCAAAAACATTTCAATTTTACAATAATTATTTAACATTCCTTCTCTTACGGATAAAATAATGTTTACATTATATAATTGTGAGCCTGATATTTTTACTGCAGCTTAAAATCTAGAGGCATAATGTGTCTAAAAAACATAAGCAGCATTCATACAATACTAGAAATTATTGATACTATTTACTAATATTTTTAATAATTTTTTGTTTACTTAATTTGTTTTAAACATATGAGCTCAGTTGACAGTAGTAGAAAAAGACTGGCTTTATGACGAAGATTATCTCCCCCTCGTTTTCCCTTTCGTGACGTCACGAGTTCATGTTAGTACGAGGGACTTTTGACGAGGTCACATCTTGATAACATTGGGAGTATGAATTTCAGAACGCTATCAACGTTCTTTTATGTTATATTTTGTTTTTCAAGATGATTACCCCCTCGTTCTGTTGCACGGAGATGTTAATTTAATGAATCAATCAATAATCATTGTTTTAAATTGCAAATAAAGCGATACAATTTTTCTGTCTCGCAAAATCAAAAGGAAGTTCTATCATGCTTTTGAAATAGCTAAATTAGGGATTATATTGCAAATGCATCTCGCAAATTAAGTAATGAGAAATCGTGTTCAAGTGTTGTGGTTCGTTGTTACACTATGCTTCTCTAGATGATTATTTCTACTAACCGATTTCATCAATGATAAGAAATTATCTAATATTTTAATATTCAATCACAAAAAACCTAATCGACACTTGATTTATTATCTCCCATCTCTGTAAGAGAATAGAAACTAAACTAGATTATAACGGGACTTACAAGGGGAGGGGGTTCAAATGAAAAGGTACGATACTTCTTAACAACGTTATCGTTAACGTATTTGTTTACAGCGCAATGAGAGGAAGTAGCGAGACATTACTCTCATTTTGTAAGAAATGAGAGGAATCTTGTGATTAGATACTATGGTCCGTAGTGGATCAGATTAAAGGGTAGAACCTGCGCCTGATTGGAACCTACGCATCTTATCAAGAGCGCAGTCCAATTGGCGTAAAGGTCCACTACTTGTTGAATTTTCCGAGCACAGAAAAACTATTAGCTTTAATGTGAACTGTAAGAAACTCCGACGTCTATGCAAGTCCATCCAGAACAAAAGACCGGGTCTGCTCATGGAGACCATGGTTCAGTTCCATGATAACGCGCATCCTCATATCTCCATGGTCACACACGTGTAACTCATTAGATTCAAGTGGGAGCAGCTTGAGATTAATCTCTATAGCTCAGACATGTCACCCTGCGATTTCCATGTGTTTGGTCAACTGAAAAAAAAACATGGAATAGGAAAGTGGTTCAATTCGGAAAAAGAATATCTGTGAAAGACTGCGTCACGTCATGGTCACAGGAATTCTGGAAACAAAAATCCTTCTGCTCGTAAATCAATGGGATCATTGTACTGAAGACAATGGTGCTTACTTTGAATAAAGTCTCCATTTATAATCATAATGTCGTTTCACACTTTTTTTAACACTCGTTGTGTTTGCCAATAAGAAGTTTTTGAAAGAGCTCTGCTGTAAACAATTTTCAGTTGGTAAGATTGACGTTCATTTTGTCTGGGCTAGCGAGACTTGCTCCTATAATAAAATTAAAAAATCATTTGCTAAAAACTATTTTAAATCCTTTACTGATTCATACCTTATGTAATTTTCTCAGAAAGAATTAAAATAAGTGAATCAATTTAACTGACGCGGCATAAATATTTATATGCAAAATAAATTAGCATCACTTTAAAGCAGGGGTGCACGACCTTTTCAGAATGAGGGGCCAAAATATGAAAAAAGATCAAGTCGAGGGCCAAAGCAGCACGTAAATGTTAAAACATGTTATAAACGTAAAAACACTTTTTTGTGGCAATACGCATGTGAATTACAATTATTAATTTACTTATTTATTCATGCAAACATTATACAATGAAGGAATAAAACACAAACATTATAGATATGCTTAAAATACTTTACTTCTAGAAAAAAACTTGAAATTGAATAAAAGGAGAAAACGTTTTGGTAATTATAGAAAAAACACAATTTAAATTTTGAAGAAAATTAGTAAAATTTAATGTGATAGCTGCAACTGAATATTTGAAGTTATTGATATTATGCTGGGCTTAAGATTCGTTGTGGCAATACGTAAAACAGAGGTTGTTTGGTTAGTCGAGTTTTATGGCGCAAGGTCCAAAAATGGACAAGCTGCGCCAAGAGTAAGGTTTTACGTAAAACAGAGGAAAGGTTCTCATCTGCTATTCTATTTCTTATTTTCGATTTGTTTAAATTCATTAAAGAAAAAGTTTGCTCACAAATGTAAGTACTGCCAAAGAAAGTTGCACATGCAGCTGCATTTTGAACTCCTATACGAACATCCATACTCTCGGGTAGCCATGAAGGGAATAAACTGAAAATCAGCGTTATAAAAAAATGAACTTAATGAACAGATGTAAAATATTTATTCTGATGTAGAATGGTTTTCCTATCAGCTTTTTCTTTTGTTTATTTGAAAGAGTCTCATTTCTTTTTAAATTAGTCTTATTTTATTAACATTCGCGGGCCAACTTTAAAGGCGACGCGGGCCAATTTTCACCCGCGGGCCATAGGTTGTGCATCCCTGCTTTAAAGAAGTAACAAAAGACATCGTTATCAATAACGCAATTCAAAATTCTATGTATTACATTCTCTCTCTCGTATGGTTTATATTTCTGAATCTTTAATTTCTTAAGAGTAATAATACATTTTTATAAAACCATTTTTTTTTATTTTATCAGTAATCAGTTTTATTTTATCAGTTGTTCTCTTTAATAACACCATATAGTAACATAGTTATTATGTGGATAGGAATTGTCTCCTAATACTACAAATATTTCAATAGATTATAAGGCAATTTAAGATATTTGCCTGAGAAATTTCTAAAAACAAAATGCGAAAGACAGTTAATTTGTGAGTAAAAAAATAGAATATCCCAGAAGATTTTTCATAATTTTTATGACTAAATACTCGCTAATGACTCCTTTGAATAAATAAAATTCACTATTTAATTTTTCGGTGAGTTGTTTCAGGATATGTTTATATCAATTAATTTTAGCTCTTATAAACAACTCATCAACTTAAGCATGAAATATTATTGTATTCATTTTAATTTCAATTTTCATTATTTATTGCTTAACAAAAGAAACTTTTTAATTTGAGAAGCATTTCTTACATTTTGAATTACGGAACCTCTAATTTACTTAAGAATTTTTGGCTCGACTGTGCACTGGACATTTAAAAACCCTTCAATTTTCCAATGGCGCCAATAAATTCCGAGCTTGCACCAAATGTCATATTGAAAAAGCCAGTCCCAAACATCTTTAAGACTGCGCTTGTCTACTTCGTGAGGATCTTCTAAAGGAGCCCGGTTTTTCAGTGTTGAAATTGAAACCGGATGACCTAATGGATCTGATCTGATTTCGGATCAGATGGATTAGTAGTAGAAAGAAGAAGACTTAAGAATTAATCTACACACTAAAATTTTTAACTATGAATATTAATTATTAAAAAATTCAAATTCACAAAAAATTCTACTGCCAGAAATATCATCAGAGAATAAATTAAAGCACATCATAATTAAGATTTTCAGTGTGTGTATATTAATCATTTTTTATACCTACGACTTGTATTTTCGTACTGAAGGAGGTATTCCTACCTCGTGATAATTCACATAGGTAATTAATACTTAAGACTCTGTCCCTCCGCTTCCCACCCTTGTATTTTTCGTTCTTCTGAGGTATTACTACCTCGTATTTCTTCACATAGGTAATTTCTACCTACGACTTGTATTTTCGTACTGAAGGAGGTATTCCTACCTCATGATAATTCACATAGGTAATTAATACTTAAGACTCTGTCCCTCCGCTTCCCACCCTTGTATCTTTCGTTCTTCTGAGGTATTACTACCTCGTATTTCTTCACATAGGTAATTTCTACCTACGACTTGTATTTTCGTACTGAAGGAGGTATTCCTACCTCGTGATAATTCACATAGGTAATTAATACTTAAGACTCTGTCCCTCCGCTTCCCACCCTTGTATCTTTCGTTCTTCTGAGGTATTACTACCTCGTATTTCTTCACATAGGTAATTTCTACCTACGACTTGTATTTTCGTACTGAAGGAGGTATTCCTACCTCATGATAATTCACATAGGTAATTAATACTTAAGACTCTGTCCCTCCGCTTCCCACCCTTGTATCTTTCGTTCTTCTGAGGTATTACTACCTCGTATTTCTTCACATAGGTAATTTCTACCTACGACTTGTATTTTCGTACTGAAGGAGGTATTCCTACCTCGTGATAATTCACATAGGTAATTAATACTTAAGACTCTGTCCCTCCGCTTCCCACCCTTGTATCTTTCGTTCTTCTGAGGTATTACTACCTCGTATTTCTTCACATAGGTAATTTCTACCTACGACTTGTATTTTCGTACTGAATGAGGTATTCCTACTTCGTGGTAATTCACATAGGTAATTAATACCTAAGACATTGTCTCTCCACTTCCCACCCGTCTTTGTATTTTTCGTTCTTCTGAGGTATTAACACTTCGTATATCTTTATATAGGTAATTTCTACCTTCGACTTGTATTTTCTGACTTAATGATGCATTCCTATCTCGACATATTTCACGTAGTTAATATATACCTAACACTTGTCTCTACTTTCTCGTCCAGATTTATATTTTTCTATCCTATGAAGTGTTTGACATCACATTTCTTCAATGACCTAAGATTGATTTTCTCAGTTATTAAGTTACCCGTAAGTTTGTATATTTGGCATAGTAATTTGTGCGTATTTTTTTGTTGCTCCGCACTATTCGTGTTTTTATCTTTTTTTTATGAAGTTCTATTTCATCTCCATTATCTGATTCTTCTCTTAGACATCTTGTACTTTTATTTTTTTAAGATTCATTTTAAGAATATTAATAGCGTAAATATTTTTCCTGGATGTGTTATGGAATTTAAAAAAGGAAAAGATTCTTGCATAGAGCACCACGTACACCACTATTTGAATATTGCAATGTTTATCTGTTATTCATTTAAAACGATAAAATATTTTCCAAAAATTCATCACTTGTTATATATCTATGAATTCAATTATGAAGTACACTTTTTTCAAATGAGACTCATCTGCGATTCATAAATGTATACACTGACAGGGACAAGTTTACAAAGTAAAATGTTAAATAACTACTAAATGTCCCGATAATCTTTCATTGTCAGGAAAAATATTATTATCAACAAAAGTAACAATGAAGCTGAACAATTTGTAAAATATGCATTTATTATCTAACAATGATATCTTTTATTATTTATTTTGGTGACAGAGAGTCATTCAACAGTTATAATCTGCATACAATAGTTTGTTTGTTTTTTGTATTGTTTTTCCTAATTAAATAATATTATATATATATATATATATATATATATATATATATATATATATATATATATATATATATATATATATATATATATATATATATATATATTGTAAGTTATTGTATCTATATTATTTGAAATGTTATGAATTATATGGCCTTTTCACCAACTCGAAATTTCGGTATTTATTTGCATTTTGCGAACAAATGTTTTTAAAAATCTTACATGAGGGCATTTCTATTTTTAATTATTCTTAAAATTTTACATATTATTTTTCTTTATTTATAACGTTTTTAAGGTAATGGTTCCTAATTTATATAAAAATTATTGTTTAACAGAAGTAAAATTTAATGCCCATTACCTTAATGAACATTAATGGAAAATGGTGTTCTTTTTTATCTGATTCATTATATATGTATCATTCAAGAGTAAGGAATTGTGTTTTAATAGTTTAACAAGGATAAATGTATATATAAACTTTATATCATAATTTAAACTAGTATTTAAGACTTAAGTTTTTTGTAATGCAAATTATGTGCATTCATCGGGGGAATTTATAATCTAATTAATATAATTCGAATTAAAACATTATTTGCTCAAATGTTGTCTGTAAGGATATACTATGTCATTATGATACATGATCTCTTTTGTTGATCTTCCTAAATGATATTAGGTTTAAATGTTAAGCTACAAATAATTTGACCATGGCAAATAACTGTAGAATGCATTAGAATTATTTTTTCCCCAGCGTGCTTTATGAATATCTCATTCTGCATTGATTCTAGTTCCAATTCAAGCAACCCCACGTAGTATTACTTTTATGGTTGAATATATTTGGTAGAATTTTGTTAAGAATTTTATCACGTGAACCAGTCTTTCCTATCATAATTATTCTTTTATCAGTATTGCCATGTCAGTAAATTTGAAAATGTGCATTTCGTTTCAAAAATCTATATAAAATTTTTAAAAATATAAATAATTTCCGATATTATATTTCTAACTTTGAATTTTTTTATTATCTTTCCAAATAGGCTAATATTATGGCAATAAATAAAACTATACAAATATTTAAAGTGCAGAAATTAATGTAATAAAATTAATGTAATTTATTTATTTTAAATGAGATTACAGCTACAATATTCATATTACTACATTTAAACCAATTACACATAACAATGTCGTTTAAAAATAGGTATTATTCAAAGTTTTTAAAAAATTGTCGGAAATATTCATATATGAAGTATTATGCTGAAAAAGCTTTTTTAAAATAACAAAATATTTAATCGAATTATAATTCTTACATATAAAGATTTAAAAGATTAGATTAAAACAATCAAAACACTTAAAAATAGCTAGAGGTTTAAGAGTAAAACATTTTCATTTGTTACTTAAGGTTTGCGTATTTAAATTATTGAAATGCTAAAATATACACTGCAGGTCACCCAAATTGCAACACCAAAATGAAAAGAGATATGACAACAAAATTTATTTTGTAGATAACATGTTGACCACAAGTATCAAATGATTAAATTTATAAACTTCGGTAAAGTGTGACTGCTGCCAAAATTAGTAGCCAGTGTAGCCGCCATTGTTGGAGATCACCGCTACCAAACGCCTTGGTATTCAAAGAGACTTTGGATGTGTTCTTGGGGTACAACAGACCAAGCAGCTTCCACACGTTGCGAAAGTTGATCTGGTGTGACCGCTGGGGATGCAATCTGGGTCAATCGTTGAGCAACCATGGGCCACATGTTTTCTATCGGCGAAAGATCCGGACAGCGAGCCGGTCAGGGAAGCAATTTAGTCTGGCGATTGACGAATAACCCTTGGACAATGCGTGCCCCTTGTGGTTACGCATTATCCTGTTGAAATATTGCTGTTGGCAAACCCTCAAAGTAAGGAAGGACAGCTGATTCCAACACCTCGGAGATATAGTGCTGGAAGTACCGACAATCCGTACTTGAGTGCGAAAATGATATCCAATACCACTCCATACCATAATACTCGGTACAGAACCAGTGTGGCAGTGAATAATACAACTGTTGTGCATGCTCTCTCCACGGTATCTCTAGACTCGAACGCGATCATCGTTCATCGTAGTGTTGCAGACATAAACGTGACTCGTCAATAAAGACAATTTCATTCCATTCTGCCATCCACGTCCTTCTTTCAACGCATCATTGGTGACGGAAACATTTGTGTTTCTGCGTCAAGGGTAGACGAAGTAACGGACGTCTTGCGGACAGACCACTCTGCTGTAAACAACGTCGAATGGTACGCGCAAACATTGTAAGAGTTACAGACTAAATGTGCTGTGCTATGGTTTGTGATGTGGCTAAGTTATCCGTCACGGCCATGCACACAATTTGCTTTTCATCACATGAAATGGTGCACTGAGAGAATACACGACTAGTTATAAATAAAAGACTACACAACTGATCTGTTTTCCAAGCAATTCTTAAAATTTCCTTCTATTAGCGTTAGAATTCATAAATCAAATTGAAAATATAAAAAGGAATTACTGTATGTGTTTGTGTGTGTGTAATCTTCGCATTTAATTTTATAAAGAAAATCTCATTAAGAAAATTTAAACAGAAAAAATAAATTCCAAAAAATTTTTAACGAAAAAATATTTAAGTTATATGTATAAACAAATGTTAAAGATTTTAATTAAATAAACATTTTTTGTATTATAATTTTTTCATGTGAATGAAGTGCTCAATTTTAGTTGAAAAAGTTAAAGCAAACTTATCTACTGATTTTGGAATTTAAATATGTCCCAAACTTACAAGTTAAAATATAAAAAGTGTATGCCTTATATTGAATATTACTTTGTCTTATATAATATAAAAAACGTAGTGTTTTAAGTAAACATACTAAATTAATTAGTAAAAAAAAGCAAAAGAAAAAATGTAAATGAATATCTATTGAAATCCTTACACCGAATAAATGCATATCAGCAAAGCATTTTTAAATTGAATAAAATTCAAAATTTTCATCAGAGCTCTCAAGACTTTCCTCAGAATAAATATCTGTGATGCCTTTGAGCTACTTTTCACATTACTAGTGTATTAACGAATTTTAAATTCACGTGATTGCCTAAATCATTTAAAAATGTTCAATAATTTTAGTTCATTGCTTTATGTTTATGCCGAAATATTTCTCCCCAAACAATAAAAGAAACGCTCGATATATTTATGTTAAGATTTTTTATAAGATTTTGATATATTTATTGGATGGCAGCAAAAGGATCTGAAATTTCTAAAATCAAAATGTGCAATAAATGTAATCTGTGAGTACAAAATAGAAAATCTTAGAAAAATTAATATCTTTGCATAATTTTTATAACTAAATATAAAATGTTTTCACTTTGAGTATAAATAAGTATAATACTACTATATATTCTTATCACATTTGTAGTTGTATTACATCTGAATACTCAAAAATAATTTACACATCAGAATTTTTAATTAGGAATGTTGAAGTTATATTAAAATTCTCATTCCTAACATTAGATGGTCGGAAATATCATCAACGCATAATATAGGAGCGCGTTGTGTTTCATTTTGTTCAGAGTGTCTCTCTCTCTCTCTATAAATAAGTTTTTTTATCAATCCCCTAAACGTTGATCTACTATGGGAAAATTCGATTTAAAATTTACATTTCATTTTCTGTATTATATTATACAAAACCGAAAATTAAATTTTGAATATTATTTGAGGCAATGTAATTTCAAATAAATAAAAATTAACAATAAACAAGATGATTTGCAGCTACTAAAATCTACACGAGAGTAGAATCAAAGAATGTTTTTTCATAAGTGCATTACGATCTTATTACTCTGTAAATTTGACAATTTTATTAATTTTTATTTTTCTCTGTGTGTGTGAATTTTGAATTCAATTGTCCAAATTTTTCTCTTATGTATAAGAAATTTGAAATCATTGTTACAGGATAAAATACCTATATAATTAATTCAATTAAAATTGTATAATTAAATTTTTCTCTTGGAATAAAGGCTAAAACTATTGTTTAATTATGTATATAATTTCATTATATATTAATCTATTTTTTTATCTATATATTAATATTTAATTATATATCATAGCCTAAATATTAATATCAAAACTTAAATAAAAAAAAATTCACTGAGAATTTACAGTACAAGTGTTGTATTATATTTGTAAACCAAAATATGTCACGAATCTCTTAATTTGTTAACTTTTAAAACAATATTCAATATATTGTTCTGATAATTGAAATTTGCGTAGAATGAGAACTCAAAGTAAATATGCTAGCGTCACATGACTTCAGATAGAAAAATGAACATTTTGAATGCAAGGTTTGTTGTATTGCTTCATCCTAATTGCATAATATGTGACTTCATATCCAGAAAACCTTGAAAGTTACCAAAAATCATTCAGTGTCCGATTATGATTCTTTGTTGCATTCTTGTTCATGATGTTCAATGATGAACAAACAAAACGGGACTTATGTTGCCAAACGTAGGCTCCGTATGGCTTAAACATCACATAACGTCATTGCTGTGACAAAGAAGTGATCGAACCGAGACCTATAGTTTAAACTGAATTCCGAACTATTACAAACATCCAAACAAAAAATGGAATTAAAACCCTTAACTGCTAAGCTAAAGGCTGGTCGCCAACTTCGTGGAGACAAATTTAGAAAAATTTTATGAAAGAACTTATTTTTATTCAATGTTTTATTTAAATAATTATGACTCGGAAATCTACAAAAAATGTTTTACAAGTATTTTTATTTCCATCATAGTTCTAAGTAACTTTTTTCTTCCTCATAATGCTTAAAAACTATCAAAAAGCTTAATGCTTAAAATTAAAAAAAAAAGAAATAGGGTAATAAGATAACGTTTTAGACTTTTTTAATGTAAATTCTAAAACTTTTTATTCTTAAGCATTTTAATTTGTGGGATATAGATTATCAGACGAAAAACATTTTACAATTTTTTTTTACTAATCCGTATACTTAAAAAAATTATATCGAATAAATTTGATTTTAGATTCAGTAAGTGCTGATTAACCACGTATGTATTATAAATGGCTCTTTTGAAAATAAGTACAATATTTCAGTTTCATCTTCCTACACATGTAATCATTGGCAAATTGAGTTTCTCCTTCAAGTTAAGTGCTTAAATGCGTGAAGCTTGTTTGAAGTGAACAAAAGGAGCCCATTCTTTCTATAGTTATATAGAATTGTAGTATCATTAACATTTTTTTTAAATTCTTGTGGAAAATATTTTTGAGCAGTGATAGCTACATAAAATACTGTAAGAAATGATTTTTACTTCATTCTTACAGACTTGTTGTATATCATCATAATTTACTATACCAAATTTTATTGATAGAATCTCACAATTTTTTTTTTATTTCAAAATTGTTTTTTAGGTTTCCTTAAGCAATTTCAAAATTTTTCTAAATATTTTGACACTTATTAAAACATTTTAACTTTAATTCCACATTATTTTACGCAAAAATCTATTTCATTAAATAAATTATTCATTTTTAATACAAACAATCAAATATACAAATAAGTGTATAAAAATGTTTCCTTACTCTCATCAACTTAATCGTGGAATTGATTGATTGATTGTGTGAAATTTAATGGCACAAGATCCTATCTAGGACAAACTGCACCAAGCATATGGACTTGATAGCGGAAAATGCGCAAGATATGTCACAAATATTAAAAATACTTGTCGCACAAAGTACACGAAACGCTATCAACAACAAATCCTTTCAAAACAGTATATAGTAAATATTTTTCTTATGATGTATTTTATCAGCAAATGATACTAAAAAAACCATCCTCAAATTTACACAGAGAAAAACCAAACTTCTTTACACATATGTTTATTACCAATAAACTTTTAGATATATGTTTATGTATATATAAATGGGGACATTTGTCCTAAATTTGCCTTAAAATTATCCGGAAAAAGATTTTATGTAAAATTTACATTTATTAAAAGGTATTAAATCCAATTTTAAATAGTATTTAAAATTAATAATACAATTTATGGTGTGTTCATGTATAAAATGGAAAAACTGTAACACATGCATTTAAATATTATTCAAGAAATTTTATAATATATCTATTTATGATTCTTTAGAATATTTTTAAAAGTGGAAACAGGTATTCAATCCTTAGTCAAGTACATAAAATCATGAGTTATTAGGAGTGACATATTTTTACAAAGAAAATGTCTCATGAATTATATTAATATGAATTCATAAATAAAGTTCTTACTTAAAATAAAGGTTTCTTTTGGAAACATTTATCACAATGTAGACACTTGATGGGACGTTCGCCAACGTGATTCCATCGATGTTCAATGAGATCAACATATCTCACAAATGCTCTTCTTGACAATACAAACACTTTAAATTTCGATTTTCTGGGTGACGTTACTAATGAACATGAAAGTTACCTGTTTCAGCAAATTTCGCTCCAGATACTTCACAGAAAAATTCTCATTCATTACTATGAGCATCTTCTGACATTCTAAAATTTGTCTCTACTTGAATTTATTTTTAAATTTTCTTATATTCGGTTAAGAATATTTTTCAGCATCACTTTGCCAGTTGCTTTAGAATGTAAATATTTCATACATGTCTGATTTACTTAACGATTGAATATTGACTGTTATGAATAATTGAATAACTGGGGAGTATCCCTTTAGTTGCCCCACTCATTTCGACGTTTGTTCCACTGATCATTTAGAGCCCTCTCACCTTCTGAAGTTACTTCAGTGTTGTACTGTACTGTAAGACGCCTTATGTCTGAAAAGACGATGACTGGCATAGTAAAAAAAAAAAAAGAAAATTAAAATACTCCATATAAATTACTTGGAAACAAAAAATTAATTTACTATTGACTTTTTTCAGATATCTTGAGTTATGTTGTAGTTACTAATCTCGGAATTATCTGTCACAGCTAGAATTTTTGGATCTAGAAATTTTGAGAAACAAACATATTGAACATCTAGTTAAAAAAGGTCGAAAAAGAATCAACATATTGAAGTACATTTCTTGTCGCGATTGGGGCGCTGACGTTGTTACCCTTAGAAATACTTACATATCCCTTATAAGACCTATTTTGGAATATGGGCTCTCGATCTATTGCTGTGAAAGCTACTCACTGAATCTAGTCTCCAGAAATTTGAACGTGTTCAGCTCAGTGCAGCCCGAATCTTCACAGGCCTTCATAATTCCTACCCCAATGATATTGTTCTCTATGAAGCGGATCTGCAACCACTGAACCTTAGAAGGAAAACCAGCCTCGTAAAATATTACAACAAACTTAACAGTCTTAGATCCCAAAACCAAACCTATTCCTATTTAAAGAATTGAACAAGTAACCAATGTCTTAAGAGAAATAGTTCATTTAGCCAAGTATAATCCTCCACATTAATAAAGAACTATGTTGAACAGCATTACTTAAATCCACCTATAAGCCCATCTGAAGGACTGCCAAATGTCATTTTTCACACTAGACACCCTGTTTCCGTTAACAAACAAACTGACCAGCCGGGCTTCTTAAAACTACTGGCCCTTGAGGTCATCAACGATAATTCTGCGAATGATATCAAGATCTACACGGATGGCAGCAGGGATTGCAATGACCATTCAGGTAATGGGATCTTTGCCATTCTTAATGACTCTACTGAAGGTACAAAGAAGAAACCCAGATTTCTGTTCCGTTTTCTGCAGTAATAATTGGTATCGATGCGGCCTTCGAAGCCATTGTACCATTCGTCAAAGAAAGAAACATCTGGATCCTATCGGACAACAAGAGTTCCAATTAACATCTTGCTAGCTGGTCTAACGTTCGTGACTTTGTAGGAGTTTCTATACTCCAAAAGCTGAAGAAACTATCGCAGGATCGGCTTATTTTTCTTCAGTGGATTCCATCCCATATTAACCTGCAAGGCAATGAAACAGCTGACTTTCTTGCAAAGGTTGGTACTAGTGAGACCTCAGCTCCATCTGGCCCACTTACCTTCTTTGAATTCTACTCCCGTGCCAAGAAGGTCAACCAAGCCATTTGGTCACTTCTTCCATTACACCATTGGTACCAAAGCTACTCACTGGGAGGCTCCTTCACTCTTAAATGCGACAGTCAGAGCCAAACTGCCATCACCCGCTTCCGAAGTGGACATCTTCGTTCCATTTCATTCTGCGAAGGACGTAAATCCTATGTGCCATGTCCCAAATGCAACTCGGCGAGTTCGTCTCCGGAACATATTATCCTTTTCCCGGGACTTAATAAAGAGTACATCTTCGAATCACCTTTGCTAGTCAGAGACTTTCTGGTGGTTCACAACGTCTTGGACCTAGTTTAGCCCTGCTAAATAAAGGGGATTGGAATGAAGAAGAAAACTCATTTTTTTAGCTTACGTTTCTAAAATTTAGCATATTTTTCTCGTATAAAGTACTAAGTTTCTTCTAAAATCTCATGTTCATATAACTGAGAAAATTTATTAAATTCTGTATTATGTATACATTTCCTCATTTATAAAAACTGAAATCTTTTTTTTTTCAAATAAAGGAGTTATATTTTGAATTGAATTATTAATACTTATCGTATTGGCAGCTTGCGATTTATCTTGAAAGACCTTTTAGTTTAAAAGATAGACAATCTACACTCTATAAATAAAAAAATTTTTTAATTCTGCAGTTTTTTTAATTGAAGCTTGTTAAAAAAAATACTCATTCGTGCAAAATAAATAAATAAGTAAGAAACAAATAAATAGTTTTTAATTAAACGGGCCACAAATTTTAATTAAATTTAAAAAAACAACTTGATATCATAAATTTATAATTAAACCAATATAGTTTTGTGATTTAAGCAAGATAAAGTGGAAAAAAACTACTTGAAATAAAGTGAATTTATAATGAAACCAGGCACTTGTCATGTAGATATAATAAATATACAATTTATAAACATTTTGTTTTGTTTATTTAGTGAAAAAAATTTAATTTCGCCTTCATTTCTTTACACATGGTATTTTATATTCTAGTTTATGCTTATAATATCTTTATTAAAACACAGAAATCAGAAGGAAATGTGATACTGAGTGTCTTCAAATCTTTTAAATATATAAGTGAGTAAATTTATAAATAATGTTTAAGGATGGTGAATATTTACAGCTTGTGATTTATCTTATAAGATAAATATATTTAGAATTTTTAATTTAAAAAATAGACAATGGACTCACTATATAACGAAATTTTTTAATTTTGCAGTATTTTTTTATTGAAATTTATATTACATCTAAAGCTTATTAAAACCATTCATGTGTGGAAATTTTTTAAACAATTATTAGTTGAATTAACAAAAATTTTAGTTGTGCCTCTTCAAAAAAACAACTTGAGATATTAATTTATAATTAAACCGTGATAAAGTCTTAAAAACAATTTATTTAGTAATATTTTTTTACCATTGCATTTTATTCCCATGTATGTAAACACAGAAATTACAAGAAAATATATGATAATTGCAATCCATCTTTCTGTGGTACTTACTCATTATCTCATCGACCATATCTGCGAAAAATTAAATGTCGTTAATGATGCGATTTCACACCATATAAAATACAAATAAAGTTTTTACCTATTTGTATTTTATAAGGTGCAAAGATATCAGTAAATTATTTTGCCTTTCCTTCATATTTCGAAAAACAATTTTTAAAATTTTCAAAATCCTTTGAGATATTCTTTAGGTGAAAATCTCGCGAGATAATACATAAACATCCATTTTTTAAAAAATCTTTATCGGTTTTCTCTCGCACACAAGAAACTGTAGAATTATAGGAATGTAAATTAGCAAATCGAAGATCATAGTATTGCTAAAACTAAGTCTGAACAATATACAGAATTTATTTTGCCAAATTATTGCAACTACTTTCTTCAAGTACGCATGAGTTAGAACTCGCATCTGAATCCTACGTTCAGGGCCCTATCTTGAGACACTAGTACGTCACGAATAGGCAAACAGAGACAGAGCTATCCCTAACCAAGCAGCGTGTTCATTTTTACTTTCACTTTGCATAGTGTGTATAAAAAGAGTCACTAAATTTTCTGAAGAAATCGAGGAATGTATAATAGCATATTTTGAAAATAAAATAATTTTAATGGTTGATTATGTGTAATAGAATTTTATTTTTTAGTATATATATATATATATATGTGTGTGTGTATGTATGTATATATATATATATATAGAACATATTTAAAATAAATTTTATAGATGTTACATATGCAATCAGAAATTAAGCTTTAAAAATGTTATTCAAATTTTTTTATTTGTATGAGAGATTAGTTATTTTAGAACTCAATCCTACTTGTGTGTATTCTATAAATTTCTAATAAATTTTGATACTCTCTTTATCAATAATTTCCTTTCTTAAATAATTTTATACTTACAATTTAATTTTTACAACGATAAAATTGCATATATTCTCCAAATCGATTAATTTTTTGTGTGAAAATGCACTCGAATATTGAAAGAAATGCATTACTATCTAAAACAATATAACTTTGGAATTCAAATTGTAAATAAATTTTCATTGATCAGTGTTTGGAGTGATATAATAAATCACTTGATTGTTTCGTGTGTGTTAGGAATGTCAGACAACAGGAACTCTCAAAACTGACACCATCCACAAGCAATCCAACTTAACATATGTTAATTTGTTCATATATAATTTCATTACAAGTTTTTGTATGACCAGCCTTAGAAAAGCTTGTGATGAAATTAGCATACATATAACCAAATTGAACTGGAGCTGTTCACGATATTAACTGTCATTAATCACGGGATGGTGATTTGTTTTTGTTGTTTATTATTAATGTAATCTTTATTTATTTATTATTAAGCATGGTATGCAATAGATAAAAAAATGTACATGCTCAATAGTTTCCAAAACAAGACTATTGTTAATTGCCCCCAGATATCTAACTAACCAGGCGATTAGTAGAGACTTAAAAATGGATACTTTTGAGCAATATGCTGCAAAACGAAATATAAAATTTTTCAACAAAGCAGAGAATTGTTCCTAGCATTCTTATTCAACAATATCTTAAATTGCATCAGGTTTGAAGATGTTAGAATTCGGCCCTTTGCGGTATGTTTTATCAATGAAGCAATTATGTCTAGTCTCTCAAAAGCCAATCCTTTATAAAATTATTACTTTTAAATATTTAGTATACATAATTCTTTCACAACTCATATCAGAATTAGAGTTGAAATTTTAGTTTAACCAGTATCTAACCTTTATTTTAAAAATTTGTGCATATTTGTATATTTTATATATTATTAGTTAATTAAAGAAAACCCAGAATTTTGTGTGTTTTTATATAATTTATAATCAGAAAAAAATTTCAACTTCTAATACTTTGAAATGTTTGTAAATATTATTTATTGTATTATTTTTTATACTACATTTAATCCAGTATTTTAACTTATTTTTTATATTTTCAATGGGTAGGCAAAAATCTTTCCTTATGCCCCTGTACAGTTATTTTTATTTCGAATTCTTGAACTTGAACTTGTGGGTATAACCTGAGTGCCAAGCCACGGCACGGCCAACTAGACACACAGTCTAGTTGGCCGTGCCGTGGCTTGGCACTCAGTTGGCCGTGGCCAAGCCGAGGGTTTCTATTCATTCATCTTGTGTTGGTGCCGATGGCTATTAGTTATATGCATCTTGAGGTAAAGAGAAGAGGAGAAAGAAGTAAATGAGGACTATTTACTCGAAAGTATAGCGTCTTTTTCGAATTCTGATTCTACTACTCGTTATCTTACTGCCGGCTTCTAATGACCGACGAATCACCGATCGTTCTCTTCACTCGGATACCCTCCCCATTCATTCTATCTCACATAACTCCGCCTACTCACCACCTTTTCCTCAACCAAATGCTGTATTTATCTTATGATGAAAAAGTAAAAACAGCTCGTTGCTAAATGCTCTGGACTTAAGTTTCACTTTAGTCCAGATATTCTTTCTATTCTTTCATATTTTACTGGATCAGGTTATCAAAATCAGTGAAAAGAATGAAAAATGATTGTAAATTGAAGCAATTTGCATTATGCAATCTTCTGTTTTTATTAAAACATACTTCTTAATTATATATATATAATCATCAAATATATATATATATAAATATATATATATATATATATATATATATATATATATATATATATATATATATATATATATATATATATATATATATATATTATTGTTTTTCATTTTATTTCTTTTTCTCTTCTTTTCTCTATTTCAAAGCAGGAGCAGGACGTGGTGAATACTGGTATAAATAATCGACTTCAAATGTTGTAAGCTCCAACAAACATAAAGGTTCGTTTTGTATCGGCGTGATAAAAAATCCTTAGTATAGTTAATTGTAGTAGGAACCAATAATAACAATGAAAATACATACGAAACAGAGAGAAAGAATAAACACTAAGAGACTGATAAAAACGTCATCATATGTAGTCATTTGCATATATTTGTAATTATTATAATTAAGACTTGCTTAATCAAAGAAAAGCAATTTATAAATATTAATCTACTGTGCCAATATAGTCTTTAATTGCGTGAAGAGGATAAAAATAATATTTTTTTATCATTCTGAAATTCTATAGTGAATAATATAATTTGAATGTGCTTATCATCTATCATAGTCTCCTTTCGTATGAAGACTATGTTTTAGTTATTGCGGTGGAGATAAAAAAAAGGGACATTAAAAATGAAAACTGAAAGCAAAAGAAAAATGTTAAGAAACACACATCCATAAATTAATAGCCTTTTTTCGCAAAAATAGAAAAAAGCAAAACAATTAGTTTAATAGTATATGTATGCCTTTTTAAAACTGATCCCTGTAAATTACTCCCAAAGTTTATTCACATCTATGATCTTAATAATATGTAAATTAATAATAATAAAATGTAAAACAGGAAGTTAAAAACGTAAAAACGAGTAACATAAAACAAACTACCAATACACTTAATAAAAATGCTTATATAAATTTAAAATACACGAAAGACACACAATACACCAACTAACTGAACATTTCCCAAAAAGTTAACTTAATGTATTTTTTGAGTTAACTTGGGCTAGATTATATAGGTTGTACATATCAATCGTGTTCCAGGCGTGATACATGGCCATAAAAAAATGCAAGTCTTAGGGAGGCCCCACACAGGCGATAGCAGACGAGCATCACAACACCACGCCGTTAAAACTGTTTCTCACTGTACTGCACACGTACATTGAAGCAGTATTTATCGAGAACGTGTTTTAACCATATTTATTAATTTTGTAAAAAAATATTTTCCTGCACTATATGTTTTTACGAAAATTATTCTAATAATAACATTAATAAACCCTTTGATGGAAATATCTATTGAAATGAAATTTTCCGGTTACTTTTATTCTAATTTTTAATGATTTGTGTGTATAGTTTACTTATATGTAAATTTAAAAACTTTATGAAATTTAGATAAAATTAATAAATTTCTCGTGCAAAATACACTACTGGCCATTAAAATTGCTACACCAAGAAGGAATGCAAATAACAGAATGATATTTATTGGACACATACATTATAGTGGAAAGAACAAGTGATTAAATTTACAGGAAATTAGGATGTATAGATCTTGAGAAATCAGTACCCAGAGCAGCCACCTCTGGCTGCAATAACGGCATTTATTCGCCTAGGCATGGAGTCAAACAGAGATTGTATGGCATGTACGGGGATCTCAATTCATGCAGCTTCAACACTATGCCACAGTTCATCGACAGTAGTGGATGGTGAGTGATGGTGTTCCAATCACTCGGCAACCATTGACCACACGTTCTCAATTGATGACAGATCAGGAGAACGTGCTGGCCACGGTAACAGTCGAATCTGTTCTGTATCAAGGAAGTTCAGACATAGCTTCGTGCATGTCGTGCATTATCCTGTTGAAACAAAGCATTAGGGAGGACTAGATGATAGGGCAGAGCCACGGGCCTTAACACATCGGAAATGTAACGGCTGCTGTTCAAAGTGCCGGTAATGTGAACAAGAGATTATCGAGACGTGTATCCAATGGCATCCCATATCATCACTACAGCAGATGGGCCAGTTTGGCGATGTCCAATGCAAGCTGGCAATGCGCGTTCTCCACGATGCCTCCAAACATGGATGTGGTCGTCATGGTTCTGTATACAGAAACGAGATTCATCTGTAAGGATGACGTGATGCCATTCCCGCGTCCAGGTTCGTCGCTGATCACACCATTGAAGGCGCTCCTGTCTGTGACGCAGCGTCAATCGTAGCCGAAGCCATGGTCGCCGTGCAGACAATCCATACTGCTGCAAACGTCGTCGAACTGTTCGAGCAGAAATTTGTTGCCTTGCAAATGACTCCATTTCTCGACTCAGGGTTCGTGACCTGGCTGTACGATCCCTTGTGACCATGCGGATAAGATGTCTGTCTTCTCTGTTGTTAGTGATGGGGGGTCACTGAGATCCTGCATGACGTTCCATAGGATTGTCCTGAACCCATCGATTTCATATTCTGCTAACAGTCATGGGGTCTCGACCGACGCGAGCAGCAATATTGCGGTACGATGAACCGCAATCCCGAAAGGCTATAATCCTTCCTCGATCAAAGTCAGACACAAGCTGATGGGCATTTTTTCTTCTTACACGAGGCATTACTACAACTTTCTTTGCCGAAAACAACGTTGAAACGGAAAATGAGTATGAGAAAACTGCTGTCAAATCTCTGGTTTTATGCACATTGTAGATGTCGCTACTGTCGCCTGCTTTGTATGAATGCGCTGAAAATCTAATCATTTGCATATCACAGCAAATTCTACATATCATGCAAATTTCACGTGTGTATTGTGCCGCTTTCCTGGTGTAGCAATTTTAATGGCCAGTAGTGTATTTTTAATCGATAAGTATTTGCAGTTGAAATATATCATGTTATGAAGTAAATTTTATATAAGTTTTTCTAAATTTCTTTGTTAAACGCATAGATGTTTCTGAACTATTAGTTTCTAAATTTTAAAAAATTATATAATTAAAATAGTCTTATTAAAAAACTAGTTTAAATACAATAGTACAATTAAGAACCTCTATCCTTATAATTTTTTATGGACTTTAGTATTCACATATTTTCTTGTACATTATTATAATATTGTTAAAACTAATTTTTAATTGCATAAAAAATTATAAGATTTACTATTTGGATAGCTGAGTAATTTTACATTAAAATGCTTTTAGTATAATGTTTTAATTATAACCATTGTGGCATATATTATTCTTAATTACTTTTAGTTTTGAACTTATTCATATTGAACTAATTTGTTATAATGCAAAAATGTGTATTAATTTATACTGAGGTAACATCTCAATAAGGTAACAAAAAGTAACTAAAATATATTAAAGAAATTCTAATATATTTTAAATAACTTAAAAATATATTTCTAATTTCATTTTTTAATCCATGAATTGAAGAAACATTAAAATAACACCTATTGTGAACTGGGCAGAAATATCAGAAAGTTACCAAGTAAAGAGAACATTTTTTTGCTCCTTTAAAAAACGTATTATTCTTTAGTTAGTATTTAATACTTATGATTTTTAGTTTTATAAGCATTTAAAATTATTAGCATTTATAATTAACACGTACCAGCAAGAGATTATTACGATCTTATTCACAACAGAGAAGTTCTAGGAAGTGCATCTTATATAATTTTTTTATATTAATGTTACATAAGGAAATGTGATACTTAATTTCAATTTGTACTTTTAAATCAAACAATAAATTTATCACCTTAGCAAATTTACCTATTTTTTATTTAAAAAAATTCAATTTGTGTATTTAAGGCCACTTTAGTTTGGACTTAAACCTGAAGAAAACAATGTAAATTTAGTGTTGTGTTAATTAATAAATATGAAGAATGCACCTTTGTTCTGAAAGTACAGTATATAACATTCAATAGAAATCCTTTGTGATTTGAAATACCAATGAAATATTTTCTTAAGTTTTACATCTTGCCTATTGAGATCATTTTATTTTTCAAATGCAAGACAAAATGAAATTATATTTTGTGTTTACAATATAAAAGTCATATTAATATCATTTTATAATAAAATATAACCTTTGGGATTTTTCTTTCCTTTTTAAAACTTCTAATATTTAATAACAATGTCAACGATTTAGAGTCATCATAAGTTCTCAGGCATACGCAGAGACAATGAAACAGACAAGTAAACGCCGAAAAAGAAAAGTAGAAATGTAAACAATATCCGCTCCGATGTACTGCGCATGCGTGAGATCTTGCTTCCATCGCTTCAGTGTGTGATACTTTACGACATGGCGCTCGCGTTCTTATTTCTTTGTTCCAATTAAACCAGTTACATGCACACGCTACATATGTAAATTAATAATAAAAATGTAAAATAAAAAGTTAAAAAAATAAAAACGAGTAACGTATAACAAACTACCAGTAAACTTAATAATAATATTTATAAAAATACTGAGTACACTTCTGCACTTTTGACTTCATGTTGTTTCCTTTTTCAGAAACAGTTAACTTAAAACAAGTTTTGGGTTAACTTAGTGTAGATAAGTAAGGTCGTATGTCTCATTCCTCTTCCGGGCGCGATATAAGACCATAAATAAAAGCAAGTCTTTAAAAGACACCCGGGTTAACCCACTGGACCTCAAACTGAGCTGAAATCTAGAAACACTTTCATCTTTTTCGGAAAACCGAATCTGAGTATTTCTGACTATTCCTTTAACTCACGGGTACAGTTAGAAAAAAAAAAAAGAGAAGCAATAGCTTATTTTAAATAGCATGTAATTAATAAAATGAAGCTTATGATGGATTATAATTTTAAGTTACCACAAAGAAATTAATTTCTAGTTTATTTTCTAAAGTAAATACATTTTGTTCATTTTAAATTATTCTTTAGTTACCTAATATATTTCTAGCATTTTATTTATTCACTTGTCTTTTACTCACATATGTGACTTTTATGCTTATCAAATGCGGATCACATTTCAAGCACTTTAAAAATTGAATTTTTTTTAATACTCATATTCTGTGTTTTTTTCATGATAATTGCTTTTCATATTTGTAAATTATAATGTCATTGAGATTTTCTCCCCGATACTGCACAATAAGCCAAACTTTCAGGTAAATGTTTCTAATTATGAATATACATAAATATTTATTTACATTTAGATTATTTTATCAATTAAATAACAATAAAATGTAAGAAATGGTGTCCATTGTATTCAAACTTTTTAAAAAAATTTTGAAAAATTATGATGTTATGGAAATTTTATTTGAATATTACTTATCAATGGATAAAATTTATGGATTTAGAATTTAAAATATTTACAATATATTTCTAGAATTAGAAGAAAATATTGAAATGCATTTTTTAAATGATGAAGCATTAAAAACACATTGTTGAATGCATTTACAAATTCATAATTATAGGAAACTACCTATATTCAATTCTGTATAAAGAGAAAAAGATCATAAGTACTTACAATAAAATGTATTAAATTCTAAAATATAATCAAGTTTTGTCTAATAACATTAAATTGAACACAGATGAAGTCTCTATATAGGAGTACCTGTCTACTCAATGAATTTTAAAATTGGATTCCGAAATTTGAATATTATCCTTTAGTGCCAAGATGCATTTCAGTAAGTTAATTCAGCGTAGAGTGGAAGATGATTCATGTATTAAAAAGTAATGCTGATTTGAGGACTTTGTACTTCGGCATTAATAAAAGAAGTTATTTTGTTCATTGTTGATTCATAAAAAAAATTAAATCACTGTTGATTTTTAAAGTGTTTTTTTAGTTATTAAAAACAGGAAATTCTCACCCGATTTTAAATTTTTGCAGAATGTGTTTTCCTATGCCTTACAAAATGAGATCACGAAAAACTAAATCTTTGCTCATATTACCTAATACTTATTACAAATCTCGCACTTGTAGTGTTGTTCACAGTACAACACTCTGACACTGCAACATAATTGGCCACAATCTTCACAATTGAACTGTTTCTTTTGTGTTCAGTAAGATTCCAATTTCAAAGAAATGGCATAAAACATTGGTCGCATCTGTAACATCATTTCTAAACATGCACTTTATTACGTCGAGTCACAGATGATGTTTCCCTTTAAATTACTTCCCACATACTGAACACTGAATAAGGTCGGCTTTCACTGTGGGCTATCTGGTGCATTTTAAGATTATGTTTCTTTTGGAAACATTTATCACAATGTAGACACTTGATGGGACGTTCGCCTACGTGAGTCCATCGATGTTCAATGAGATCAACACACCTCACAAATACTCTTCTTGACAATACAAACACTTTTAAGT
>JAJQOW010001465.1:35000-47923 GCA_037975125.1 Latrodectus hesperus
CTAAGTTACACAAATCTCTGGGAAAACGTTTCATTATTTTACTTTTTTCTCTTAGCTTCCACACGCGAGAAAAAATTGCAGTAATGATATACACTAAACAAATTTTTCCGGATAAAAAGTACAAGTGAGCTACACTTGTGTTGCCAAACCCAAGTAGTAAAATTTTATTTGTCCTATATAAAAAATCGATCCAGTAAAAGGCTTACTCAACACGTAAATGAATTCACTAACAAACAAATAGAACGCTAAAAACAAGATCCAGTTTGTCCCAACATGCATGCGCTTATTTCGTCGCCCAAAACCCCTTGTTGTTGCCATTCACAAAAACAGAAACTTTACAATACATGTGGAAAAATCCCCTTTTCTTCAAAACTGTTGCCATTCCATGGAATAGAAACCATAAAATCGCATCGGATACATAAAGCCCCTATTACATTAAAGTTGCCCAGATTTCAGTTTGAGCAACTCCCGTAGACTTAATATTACGTGACGTCACAGCTTAAAATTTGAGCAACTCGTTCTTTTCGTCCAATCAATGCTTGAGATTTCTTTCTGGTTTGCTGTAAGAAAATAACAGCATTACTAGATTTAATAAAAGATCCCTTTTTTGTCTAACATTTTTAAGGTTGCCATATTTTACTCAGAAGGTGCCCACATTTCATAATGAATTCTTATTTGGGAATTTAATTTGTATCCAAATTTTATTTACTACACCGCCATCTTGCTTCGTGTGAACCTTTACTTTTAAGATGGGGAAAGATAATCTTTGCCGACGTGAAAGTCAATGCTAATACATAAGTAACACATTTTTGTGTGTATAATTTATTCTTAAATAATAAGACTAATAATTTGAAAAAAAATAATTTCAGATTGAAGCTTCAATTTAAACATAAAATTCTACAAACACCACACAAAATTGTATATATTGTATTGTAAGATTTTCCTATACAAAAATAATTTCTTAACAACAATATTTATAAAAATTAATGATTAACTATTGATATATTAAAAAAAGAAACTCAAATTATTATTTTAAAAGTTGAGGAAATGCACAAAAATTGTATTTTTTTAAAAAAAAAATGTATATTAGTTATGAATTTTAATTATAATTTATTTTTAAAATGAAAAAATCAATTATTTCTCTTTTTTATTTAAGTAAATATTATGGCATATTAAAATAAGATGCATTTTTAAACTAATTATTTATTACATTTAAACAAACACACCACATAAAAGCAGAGATTCTTTACATTATATTTATTTACATGCAGTTTCTTAAACTATAATCTGCAATAAAATGACAAGTATATTTTGAATGAATATATATATATATATATATTTAAGTTTTGTGGGAAAAAAAATGAAGAAAAGAAATAATTGATAGCATTTTGTGATGACATATGAATAGTTTCTTTCATATTACATTTTCAAATTGAAAAAAATGTTATGAAATTTGTATGAAACTAAAAGAATGAAGTGCTATTTAGCCTCATAGCTGATAATCTTGCAATTGAAGGTCATGGTGAGATATTTGAATATCTACAGTGAATTTTCTTTTAGGAAGAGTTCACATAAGTTGTGGGTCATATTCATTTTTTGCACTTGTTATTGCTCATTATAAAACTCTCAAGCACTCGATGATAGACGTGTATGGAGAAAGCTCATCTATATGACATCTCTAATTGTTCAGTAGTGACTGCAATTAGTCTTTATTGTTCATTTTAATGATTAGTTAATTGCTTTGCATTGGAAGTCAAAATACTCTCTAAATTGACAATGATGTGAATTAAATTATTTTGCAAATATAGCAATCATCTACATTTTTTAATACTTACTTTCACATTATTCGTATTTACATCACAAATAGGAACAAATACAAGATTTCTATTTTAATCAAATATTGTATTTAATTTCATTATTAAAATTGTAACTTTTTAAAACATAAAGTTGTGACACAGCCCTTTTTTAAATTTGATTTTTAACTAGTTTTACTATAATCTATAATATGTTAAAAATGCTTCATCATAAAAAAATTGAAAAAGGCTTTAAATTATTGAAATTTTATATTGATTTATATCAATTTAATACACAATATATACAGGAATAATATTTTAATGTTTATTTAAATAGGAATTTTTGATGACATTAAAATCATTTCACTATTTTATTTGTACACTCCAGTATTCTCATCATTATAAGAATTTGTTTTTAAGTTTAATTTACATACTGTCAAAAGCAAATGGAGTTAGTTGTAAGATTGCAATATATTTTGGATGAGTAAATAAACATTATGTAAGTGTGTTCCATGGAAAAAATGTATAAAAGAATTTAATTATATGAAGAATAATAATGAAATCTTATAAATATGCACTTGTAAATAATAAACCAAAATGCTTGTGCCTTCAACATTTAATTATAATGCATTAACTTGCTAAAAAAAAAAAAAAAAAAAAAAAAACAAGAAATTAATGTAATGAAAAAATAAAAGTAAAATTAACACTAAATATTTTTATATGGCATACTTATTTAGTCTGAAGTTTCAGTTTAAATATGCAAATGTAAGTTCAACACAAACTCTAAACATTGTAAAATGACAAAATAGTCTTATGTATTGAATAACTAACAAAACTTTAAATGAAATTAATGTTTGAAAACTCAGTAAATTTAATAAATATTGAAATTGGAACACTTCTCATCTACTTTTCTGAAGAAATTAAAAACAATTTTAATTATTTGAGTTTTTAACTATCAAATTTATTAAGTGTTTCATCTATAACATTGAAAAAGTATACAATAAAGACAAAAAAATTTTAATCTTCATCAAATGAGTTTATTAAGTTGATTATTTCTAACTGAAGAGCATTTCCTTTTTGTTTGTTTTTAATACCGGAAATTCTGCTAGATTGAAATGAAATACAATAATTAGAACCAATCACTTATTTCCATGTTATTACTTCCACTTGGCAAAAAAAGACAAAACATGATCCGTGTTTAAAATCATTGGCGATATGAATTGCTCGAGTTGCTGCTGCATGCACAAAAAAGTTGCTCATTCTCGGCAACTTATACGCCAACAACTTTTATTTGGCATGAAACTTGGCGAAAATAAAATGATTTACAAATTTCAACTGCGAAGCTGTGAAAAAAGTCTGTAATATTATTGGACGGATGGAACGAGTTGCTCAAATTTTTAGCTGTGACGTCACGTAATGTTAAGTCTACGGGAGTTGCTCAAACTGAAATCTGGGCAACTCTAATGTAATAGGGGCTTAAAAATTATGACGTGAATGTCGTTGCCATTCCATGGTACAAAACTTTTAACACACGTGGGATACATAAAAATAATATTGTAAAAGTCGTTGCAATTCCCTTGAATAGAAACTTTTAACACACGTGGGATACATAAAAAATATTTTTAAAATTGTTGCCATTCCCAAAAATAGAAACTTTACAAACCACATGACATATAAAAAATAATTGTTTTCTGGGAAGTCGTTGCCATTTCCAGGAACAGAATCTTTTAACACATGTAAGATGCATAAAAAAATATCTTTGAAATGATGTTGCCCTCCCCAGAAATAGAAACTTTAGAAACCACGTGGGATAAATAAACGTAAACAAAACATCTCAACTCACTCAAAACATTAAGAAAACGAAACTGACAACTCAACTTCTCTTAATGGTTACGTGATATGACGTCACATCCTGTCACGTGATTTCCATTGGCGCAAAAAGGGGCGAGGCACTTGCGCCTACCGGTTTACTCTGCTTACTTCTGTTGTGTTAGGCGGCAAGAAAACCATTTAGACTTGAATGCATGATGTTAATTCTGATAAATTTGCTGGGTGGATTGGAGCATTATCAATTAATAGTAGTGCTCTATTCTCAAGTTTTTTAATTTTGCGATAGCGCTTAACAAACGGGTATAAATTTTCAGGGAACAAATCCTGGAAAATTTTATTAGTTATCCATAATATTTCATTAGATTCCCAAATAAAAGGTAAAGTTGATTTAGGTATGCCTTTCATTGCTCTTGGGTTTTTGGAGTGGTAAACTAGTAATGGTTTTAATTTGAAATGTCCGCTTACGTTACCACCCAGTAGAAGTGTTAAGCGATCTTCTGCAGCTTTAAACCCTGATTCTCGTTGTTATTCATGATATAGAAATGTTCGTTTTGTCATTCTTAGGCAAAACAGGCCTATTTCATCAACGTTAATAACTAATTCTGGAAAATAGTTTCTTTGTTCAATTATTGTTTTTAATGTCGTTGTGAATTCAGCCGCCGCTTTCGTATCACTACTTCCTGGTTCTCCTGTAATCTTTATGTTGTGAAGATTATTTTGATGTTCAAATCTACTAAACGATCCTCAACCAGCAACGAAAACTTCATTTATGTCACTTGCCTCAGCCTGAATGTAATTAAAAATTCTTCTAGCTTTTTCCATTATGATAAATCGGCTTAATGGCATATTGCGTTCAATTTTGTCGTCAATCTATTTAGATAGTCGTTTTTCCATTTCCTCTATAAATGTTATTTCTAGAACTGGTAATTCTAGTTGCAGAACTTGACGTAGTTCTAGTTCCCGATGACAGTATTTTTTTTCCTTTATTCTTAAAGATTATCTTTATTGTTGAAGAAGCGCAATTCAATGCAGCACTAATTTCAGCTTGACGTTCAATCAGAATCTAATTTTCTAATTACTTGCATTTTAGTTTCCAGTAAAATTCTTTTTCTGGTTGCTTTCTGTTCTTGTTTTTTACTATCACCCATGATAGAAACTAAAGATCATAATATTTGCCACTCCATTAATCTTTATAGTATTATATAAATTTATACTTACAATAGAGTCAACAAATGATAAAAATGCGTCCGTACAGTACCACACCAAACAAGAAACACAACTACATTGTTTCTGATATGTTATTTGGAAACCTAACGCTGCACACAACTTCGGGGAATCCCCGGGTTGAAATTAAAAGCGCTAAACCAAAACAGCGTTACGTGGGGTCTTACTGTATTAGACAATGACTTTGAAAGGGATACTACTGACCCAGAAACAGCAAATAAAGATAAAAACTCTATTAAGAAGTATTTTAAAACTTAAAAGAAAAGCAATTAGGCTACCAAAACAAAAAACAAAGTTTTAATTGTTGAAACGCAATAAAATAATATTATTCCAAAATAATAATAACAATGTTATTTTTTCACCAAGGGATCCAGAAATTGATATCCAAATTGATATGGACACAAGCAATAAGGAAAAAAACTTTCAACAAGTTCAAAACAAGAAAAATAAAATTCCCTCTATCATAGTTAGACTCCAAATTCATCTGGAAACAGATACAAACTTTTAAAAAATAATGAAATCTCCTCTTAGACTGAAAAAATTACTGGATATGATACTATTAGTCTAAAAGTTCCTGATTCTGACGCACATAGAAAAATAACTAAATTATTCGATGATAATATAATTCAATTCCATACTATTGTACTTCCAGAAGACAAATATTTTAAAAATGTCATTCATCATCTGCCAATAAATGCTGATCTTATGATTTGCATGTAGAACTTATTGAAAAGCAATATAATCCCATTAAAATTCCCTAATTAACAAGAAGAAGAAAGGACAAATTATTAAAATGTCTTTATATATGATAACATTTTACAATAATATAAAATCAATTGAAATTTACGAAGAAGAATACTTTTTAAATCTACGCATAAAGTTGAATCTTACCTTGGTAGGAAAGGACCTGCCCAATGTTACCGTTGTCAAAGTTTATTTCATTTGTAAACATTCTAAACATCATGAACTTAAAAGTGCAGGTTCACATCCCACATGTGAATGTAAGCTACCTAAAGAAAGTACTATAAAATGTGCAAACTATTTAGGTGAACATACAGCTAACTATAAACGATACCCTTAATTTCTCAAAATAAAACAAAAATCTGCATTAAATCCAACAGCCTCATAATTATATGAATCCAGAGCTGTAAATAATTACCATGATTAAGCTACCGCAAAAATAGACTTTGAGATGGCTGCAAATATTATAGATAAAGCTTGCACATCATAAATGAGCTTGAAAACCGCATATAAGATACCTATAAAATACTAATCTTCTTAACTTAACAAAGCAAATATAAACTGCAGCTCCTGCAAATTCCCACGGACTCACAAAATCAAATAATGACCAGTAGAAATTTCTCAATGCAACCATTGATTATTATTGCTTGGAATGCTAATAACATCTGTAATAAAATTCATCAATTTAAAAACTTTCTAATTGAGTGCAATGTTAATATTGCCCTTATCTCTGAAACACATGGCAATAATTCTACTAAGATTAATATACTTAACTACATCACTTATAGAGCTGATCGTTTTTTAAGACCAAAAGCCAGAATTGTTATGTACCCAAAAGAACTATCCAAACTTTGCTAATTAGTACTAGAAATTAAGGTTATAGGAAACTTCAATTATACTAACAACAAATTATTTTCTTGCACTTAAGATAACTGCACTTTATTGTTCTCCAGACCTTAAACCATCTGATAAACTCATTAATGATCATTTTCCCCCAAACTCTGCTATTCTTGTTGGAGACTTAAACGCACAGTCTGGAGCTGTAATAGAAATAATAATAATGGGAAAATATTCATTGAACTAATAAATAAACATTATCTCCGAATTCTTCCCCAAAAGGGAATAACATATCTTCCAACTTTATTTGATCACCCTCCAGACATGGTTGTTGACACCACACCAATCATTCTGAAATTGTTTGTAAACAATTCTCGTGTTTTGGATTACCAAAAAATATTTTTAACTGTATTTTGCTAATGTATATGCTTAATCGAATGTTTTCACCTATGTACATACCTTCATTTGTTACTGATCTTATCTTTTATTACTTTAAATTATATTTATTCGTATTTATATACATATGTGTCGTTTTAAATTCATAATTACTGCCTTGCAAATTCTATTTTGGGAGTACTCAAATGCAATTGAACTGCTATTTAATTGCATTTTTGTTACTCAAAATAATCAATCATGTCAACAAACAAGTCTAATATCTAGTTAACTGCCTAATATAATATTGCCCAACGAGGGCTCCATACCCCACCGAGGGATAATTTGATTGTTAAAGGGGGTAAATCGAAAATGGACTGGCCACCAGTTTAACCATTTTGCTTCAGGCCATTTTAACGCAATGCTAGATTTAAGAAAGAAACAAATTCTTAAATAACTGCGGTAAATAAATATTATAAATTCGTTTAATGAGACCAAAATATCAATTAGGTTTTTGGCATCGTCAAATTAACCTCCCTGCGGTAGATAGCATGCTCCGTGTGAACCCCCGGACGCTTTAAAATCTCGCTAAATAATGCAATTGAACATCCCGTTGCAACTTCTTGGTTCGTCGTGGTGTTAATTCGAAATACGTGTCCGTAAAAACTGTTGTAAAAGTTTTGATGTGTAAAAAAATATATACATTATATAGACATAATTGGTAATTATTTGATTTTATTTTCATTTATTTTAATTTTAGAAGCATAATTTTCCTGAAAAATTTGTCAAATGGAAAAATATGTTATTTTGTGGTGGTGGTAAATGTTTTATATACATTTAAATACATAATCATTTTTTTTTTTTTAGTATGCGTTTACTCTATGTCACATGAAATTAAAATTTAACACATAATTTCGTTTTAGTTTTTAATTTATGTTATATAAATTTCTTTCAACCCATAGTAAAATTAGTGGTGCAAGCAAGAAAAAAATTCGCCAATATTCAGAGGAATATTTAAAATCTAGGTTCATACCTGCTGTCAACAATGAGCTGTTACCTTTTTTCTTTCATGACAGCAATGCTTGATTAACGAATCTGTAAAACGAGGTCGTTTTGAAGGGCATTTGAAGGTGAAACCTAATACTCATATTAATTCATAATTAAATTACTTTTTTACAAATTTTAAAGAAAAATTTTGAAAAGAAGACAACAATAAAGTTTCTATTTACTGCTCACACTTTAACTCATAATCGTATTTTTGAGGCTAGTTATCAAATTTCGTTATCAATCGCTAAATCTGGAAAAAATCATACTATTGGAAAGAACTTAATAAAACCATCAATATCAGAATTTTTTAAGACATTTCTTGAAAAAGACGAAAATATATAAAAGCTATACTAATCAGAGTAACAATACTGTTAATAGAAGAATAGATGAATGTGTGAAGACATTGAAAAACTACTTGTTGAAAAGCTGAAAACATGAAAATTCTCAATGCAAATGTGAATGTCTCGCATTTGAAAAATAAAACTGAAAAACAAATTAGTTCAATATGAATCAGTACAAAACTAAAAGTAATTAAGAATAATATATGTCAATGGAAATTATTAAAAAACTATACTAAGAGTATTTTAATGTAAAATAACTGAGCAATCCGAATAGTAAATCTTATAATTGTTCAATTTTTTATTGCAAAGGGCATTTTCGGAATTCTAATAATTGTTCGTGTTAGTTAAAAAAATTAGTTTGAACAATATTATAATAATGTACAAGAATTTATGTGAATACTAAAACCCATTGCGAGTCATGCGGATAGGGGTTCTTAATTGTTCTATAGTATTTAAACTAATTTTTTCATAATATTTTAATTTAATAATTTTTTAAAATTTAAAAAGTAATAGTTCAGAAACTTAGAAATTTAAAAAAATTTATATAAAATTTATTTCATAAGATGATATATTTCTACTGCTAATAATTATCGATTAAAAATGTTTTGCATGAAAATTTTATTAATTTTATCTAAATTTTGTAATACTTTTTAAATTACATATTTTGATTTTACATATAAGTAAACTACAAATTATTAAGAAGTAGAATAAAAATAATCGGGAAACTTTCATTTCAATAGGTATTTATATCAAAGCTTTTTTTTACTCTATTTTTATTAGAATAATCTTCGCTAAGAATTAATAATGCAGGAATTATTATTATTATTTTCTTTTTTTACAAAATTAATGAAACTGGTTAAATCTAGCATATTCTCTCATTTGTGAATAGTGCAAATTCACTTTTGAAGAAATGAAATCAAACACATAGAAATATGCATGGAAGCAACAAGCGATAAAAATAGCGCAAGTCACAAATGGTAGACACCTGTCCCTTCAGTGACGCTGACGTATTCGTGATAAATACTGCTCCATTGTGCATGCGTAGCACAGGGAAAATTAGTTTTTACTGCGCAATGTCGTACTGTCTGTCTCTTGTCGCCTCAGTGCGCGGCTTGCCTATCAATGCTATTAAAGCTAATGCCAAATCTGCACGTCTTTTCAAGCTATTTTGTGAAGAACAAAATGCAGATCATGTGAAACTTTTACTTCGGATGTAGATGATTCTGAAGTATATTAAGGGAACTGCTTGAAAAGACTTTTGGAATTGTTTAATGCTTTTAGTGATTTTTTAAGCAACAAACTTGAAATGAAGTATCTGTTAGCAGTCGATGGTAAAACATTTGTGAGTTATTTGGCCGATATTTTTGGAAAAACTAAATATAGTAAATAAGCAACTTCAAGGAACAAATAAAATTCTCGTTGATGCGAAAGCGAAGATGTTTGGTTTCATTACCCATATTATGTCAGAAATATATTAACAAAAAAGCTTCGAACATTTTCATTGGCTCCAAAAATGTGAAGTAAATGATACTATATTACTTGTTACTGTCGATAATCTATTAATTCTATCAGTTGATTTAAAAGAAAGATTTTTGGATTTAAAACAAACTGATTTTCCTACATAGATGAGATGCAGCCAATGCTAGTAAATTTGTCTCATATATTATATGCAGTATCAAGATGAACTCGCACAGGAATGCAAAATGATTAGTCAATTAAAACTTTATTTAGTATAAAAAGAGCGATGGCCATGGCTTTGTGAGGAAGCAGAAATCAAATACTTCTGGCTTGTAGTACTACCATTTAGTGCCATATGAACGTAAGTGAGAAATGAACTTTTCAGATTTGACAAGGCGCTGTACTCTCTGTCAGGCCCAGCATAGGTCAGAATCCAAATTACTGGATTTGTAAGAACAAAATGTTGATTAAATAATAGCAGAGGTACCTTAGTTCCCAAATACCTACAAGACTAAAAATGTCTTCCGACAGACTACAAGCAACAATTACTGAAATGTAGCTCTTTGGTTGTGCATTACGAGAGACTTAAAATGTAGATAAAAAATATCTATACTTAAAATGTCGATAAAAATGTTTTTGGAAAAATAAAATTTTTTAAAATACGTCAAACATTTTATCTCGGCTTATTTTCCAAAAAACACAAAGTATCGTATAAAACAGAATTATAAAATTGTACACATAAATGGTATTGTGTTCTTGAATGTTTAAATTTCAACCTGTACAATATGTACATACATTTAAAAAAACACACACATATTTACTATTTTATAAATATTTAACAGAGAATAAAAAGATTTTTGTGTGTTAAATTACGTGAATAATATTAAATTTTGCAATCACTCCTTCAAATCAGGACTGGTCAATCAACCGCATATTATTCAATACATAATAATCGCAAGTATAAGATTTCTAACAATCTAGAGAGTGATTAAGTATGGTTTACATATATTTGAAAGTAAATTAATAAAAATGTTTTAACAAACATTCTGTTTACATAATATTAATTATATTAAAATATAAATTAGATGCGTTTGTTAAAATCAAAATTTATTGCACTTTGCAGCAGATACTAAAAAAAATTTTAATTAAAGAAAGTAATCGACTATCATGCCTAATCTCTAAATATATTACATTTGGTAATACGCAACCAATAAACTATAATATAGAAAAATAAAATAAATTTTTTAAAAATTCCTTATATAATAATAAAAACATAAAAAATATTTACAGAATTAAAAAAAATTATCTTTAACAATTAACGCAAGGTCTTTTTCTTTCAATGGTTGAAGTACCTTTTTTTATGTCTTGTGCAGACTCAAAAATCTTGCCAATAGGCTAAAAACTTTTCTAATAATTTGAATACAGCATATTACTTTACCTTAAATGTTTCGATTCACATTAAGTTTTGATTCCAAGAACACAGGTCATCTGCCTTAAAAATCTACTGTTCTATGTGCATCTGATGCAGATGAGTGATATGTCAGAGACCGCTCATTCAGAATGTCTTCACGGGTCCAAAACTCCATTTGCATATTTTCATAGTTAGTATTGCTCCGCCTACAGTGTGGTGCTAAAAAAAGAAAAGAAAACCAAACTTAAAATATTTAAATTAACTTTCCATTAGTACTAAAAGTTAAAAATGGAGAAACTATTTTTAATCCTAACTTTTATATTTGTGTATATTTATTGATTATTCATTTTTTCTAAAGTACTTTTCTAAGCATATAAATACTTATTTATTTGAAATACAATAAGCAAAACAGTATTTATTTATTATGAAGCTATCGTTTGTATGTATTGGCCACATATAGGAGAGATATCAGTTTTTATAGATTATTTAATAAAATCATTTTCGGGAAATAAAACTTTTTATAAATAAACCATAAGTACAAGTATTTTGCAACTAAAAATCTCTTTCAAAACAATTTGCAAACAATTTTAATATTTTATTCCCAGAAATATATTGACAGTGAGATTTTTTATTTCTAAGCCACGTTTATTTTTTTCATTATACTCTAACAATCCTCCTTTATTGTTGATTTTATCAAAAAATTATTCTCTAAATATGATAGTGAAGTTTATTTTTTAAATCTTATATTTCAGCTTTAATTTCTTTTAGATTAATGTATGTAATTTAAATTTTATCTCTGTAAGTCAAATTTCGGATATATATATTCATAAAACTCAATCATTTTAGTTTGATTTCTTGCCTGCTTTGTCAAGCAATAGCACATATGTCCTGCAATATTTAAAATATGTTGCAATTTTGAGATAAAATTGCACTAACTTATGGAAAATTAATCACTTCTAGAAAGAATCACAATTTAAAATACCTTCGACCATGACATTCATTGGAAGATACAAGTAATTAAAAATCAGCAAAATGAAAATTTGCCCTGAAATGGTAAACATTTTTAACTATTCAATTTCTCAAGAATATATATTCTATACACTATATTTATTCTCATCAAGGAAATTCAGGTTGTTGTTGTTATGTGCCAGCTGCTGGTATTATAGGGTGCGCTGCTATACTTTTCCAACAGAACCATATTTTGGTGTGGAGTCCGACTTCCTCAGTACACACATGCCATGGGTTGTTGTTGCTGTTGTGACTAATGATACTTGGACAAGCCAAGCTCGCTATGCCTTGGCTATGCGAATTTAATTCAATTGGGAGCGTATTTCGTTTATCAGAGCACCATAAAGTAAAAGTACAACTTTTGCTCTTCAAATCCTCCGATAGATAGCAGCACCAGAGGATCTACTCAATTTTGGCATTGATCTGAAGGAGAAGTAAATTTCTCCAGACCAATGCACCACCCATGGTAATTGCTCAATGACCGACCACAGGAAAAAAGATTCCACAGATTTAACGAGCACGTATATCGCATGTACTCGGTGGGTCTTTGGAGGCATTAGGAATCGAACCCTACCGGTTGGAAGGGTTCGATTGTGAATACCACCCTTCCGGATGGAAAGCCGATACCCTAACCACTAATATACCACAGCCCACATGCCATAGGTACCTGTTATATTGTTGTTGTTGCTGCTTATGAAACTTGGACAAGCCAAGCTCGCTATGCCTTTGGCAGTGCGAATTCAGTCAATAGAGAGCGTCTTTCGTTTGGATCAGAACACCACGAAGGTGAAAGTACGACTATGCTCTTTTTTAAGGTGCCTCGTAATTTTGAACCACGGTCAGGTGATGAGGCCACACCTG
>JAJQOW010001466.1:0-47922 GCA_037975125.1 Latrodectus hesperus
CAGTGAGAATGCCCGACATGGCAGGACGCAAGAGCAATAGAAAAGCATAGGATTCTTGTTTTTTCAATGCTGAGGATCGGTGTTGCAAAATGTCAATAAATTTCCGTATTCTTGGTAATATGTAACGTTTAAAATTAAGGTTGTACTGCAGGTTTAGCGCCAAAATACTCAAAATACATTATTATATTATGCATTTTATTATATGCGGTGGGGAGGGGGGGCGCAATGAAAATTATGATTGAAAAATGGGCCGTGAATACTAAAAGGTTGAGAAACACTGCCCAAGGGAAAAAACTAGACTTATTCCTGGAAATAAACCTGATTTTTCCCCTACGTTTGTTATCGGCTTCATACTATTTGTCAGATGACGAGTGAGTAGCTTAGGTGGGGAAGGAAGAAGTTCTTATAAATTTACTAATTAATAAAGGTTTATTTACAGAATATTTACAGACATCTTTAAGGTAGCTCCTTCATAGTGAGCTCCTTCTTACAATCTCCCTTCTCTCTTACTTCTACACACCTCTCAACATGACCTCTTAAACACTGCCATCTAGTGGCCACTCATTTTTTAAGTAATAATACAGCTTGATGCTAACATTCGGCCAGACTGACATTACAATTGTCCTCAATTTATGTAATAATACTAAATTACTAATTAATACAACAAATATTAACATTAAAAATTAAATTAAACACAGCAGATTAAATAAAATTATTAACTACATAACTAACATTTTTTCATTCACACAAACAAATACTGTAATTATAATCATTAATAATACACATCTTCCATTAAAAGTAGAAAATTATTATGTTAGATTACAAAAAAACTATAATAATATATAATACACTTTTTTCCACAAAAGTAATTCTTGATACAATTCTAATAAAACTACTTACAACAAAAGTTTAATAGAAAATAAATGAACTTAGGAATATTTAATCATTCACAGAATAAATTTAACAAATTTTCATAATACTTGATGAATACTTCAGTATACAGTAAATGATCTTTAAAGTTATTTATTTTTAGAGTCAATAGTTTATGATAAGTTCATTGTCTTTTAATTGCAACGTTTTCTTTAAATAAAATTGAAAAGATCTCACCATTTAGGATCCCTCATTCAGCTTTAGTCCTTGCGAGTGGATCTATGTGGATTGCGTCTAGGGCTATAGTCCTCATCATCACTATTGGCACTATCGGTATCATCTTCATCCGAATCTGGTTCATTTAGCCATGGTTTTAGTTGACTAATGTGAGCTGTTGTTGCGTAGAAGTGGCCTTTCTTTTTTCTTCTAGCTGAGTCACACGGTAGACATCGTTCGGCAATACCTCGGTAACAATAAGAGGGCCTCGGTACTTAAATTGTGTCTTCGTAGGTTGGCCTGAAGATTTCGGGGCTCTTTTCATTACGACAATTTCTCCTCGTTCAAACGTCATTGCTCTACATCTCTTTTTATCATAATACTGCTTCATTTTTTGTTGACTTTCTTCTATTTGTCTTCGAGATTCTTCCTGCACTGTAGATGGATCTTGCCAACTCTGAGCTTCTTCATCAGCTAACTTTCTCAAAATTCCATCGTTGAATCGTGGAGAATAACCATGGAGCAATTCAAATGGTGTCTTGTTCGTTGACTTGCTTACAAAATTGTTCAAGTTTCTCTCAACTTCATGTATTTTAACATCCCAATCTTTGTGATTCTGATCTTCCATACCAGTTGTTATGGTAGACAATATTGTTCTATTAACTCTTTCAACCATTCCATTTGCACATGGTCGCTTCGTACAATTGAGTGTATGATGTATACCATTTTCAGTACAATATTGTTGAAATTGATGCGAAGTGAAACAAGTTCCTCGATCTGTTATTATTTTCTCAGGTAGACCATAAGTATTTACAAACTTTTTCAGAGCCTTCAGCACATGGGATGTTGACGTGCTCTTTACTGGAGTCAATTGGACAAATCTTGTGAAATTATCTATTATGACCAGAAATTCTTGATTACCTTTAGAACTCTTAACAAAAGGTCCTAAATGATCCATATGTATAATTGAAAGAGGTTTACGACCTGCTTTAATTGGATTTAACAAGCCAGGCTGTTTTCCTGATGGCGTTTTGTTCATTAAACATTCAAAACATTTCGAAATGTGCCTTCGTACATAACGTTTCATGTAAGGAAACCAATACAATTCTCTTATCTTATTTACAGTTCTGTCAACAGAAAAATGTCCCATAAGATCATGGAATTTAATTACTGTACTCTTTCTCATATTCCTTGGAATAACATAGAGAAATTTTTCTTTTCCATTTTCATTTATGCACCTAAATAATCTATTTCTCTTAAAGATATAATTTCTTATAAGTTGTTTTTCTTCTTTTGTTCTATCCTGATCTTTTTTTCTGTATATTTCTATTAATTTTCGTATTTCTGGATCAGCCTGCTGTATCATCAATATTTGCTCATCTTCACTCAAGGTCAAACAAACTTCAAATTTTCTCTCAATAATACTGTGCAAAGTATCTTCTGGCTCTTCAACAGCTGCTCTGCTTAGTGCATCCACGTGTTTCATTCGTTCACCTGATCTATGCCGGATCTCAAAATCGTATTCTTGCATGAGGTTAAACCATCTTGTCATCTGAGGATTTGATGACTTTTTAGCGTTTAAATACACGAGTACCTGACAGTCTGTAACGATTGTGAACTTTATTCCTATCAGAAACTGCCTTAACCTTTCTAATGTCCACACAATTGACATCAACTCTAATTTACTCGAATGGTACTTTTGTTCAGTTTCTGTAGTTTTCTTGCTAACGCAATAAACCATCCTCCAATTCCCTTTACTATCTCTTTGAAACAATATTCCGGCCAATCCAACTGAACTTGCATCACAATGTACCTCAGTTTCACTTTGAGGATCATAATGAGCTAGGATCGGTGCTTTAATTAGATTACTTTTAAGTTCCTCGAAAGCCTCACTTTGCTCTTTTTCCCAAACAAACTTTGCATCTTTTTTCGTAAGTTCAGACAATGGTGCTGCCTTGAGAGAATACTTTGGAACAAATCTTCTAAAGAAACTAGTAAGCCCTAAAAATCTTTGGATGTCGTGCGTATTTTTCGGAATAGGAAATTTTTCAATAGCTGCTACTTTACGTGGTCCAGGTTTCAAACCATCTTTACTAAGTGTGAAACCAAGAAATTCAGTCTCTAATTTTCCAAATTCACATTTTGGTAATTTTAAAGTTAAATTGGCTTTTATTAAGCATTCAAATACTTCAGTAAGCTTTTGTATCATTTCGGTCCATGTTTTAGCTGGAATCAATATATCATCTAAGTAGCACAGTACTTTTTGTTGAATAATGGGCCCAAAACAAGATTCATGAGTCTTTGGAATTCTCCTGGAGCATTCGCCAATCCAAAGATCATTCGCTCAAATTGACCTGTATCGTCTGGAGTTATAAAAGCAGTTTTCAATTTTGCTTCTTCAGTCAATGGTAACTGTAAATAACCACTAGCTAAATCTAAAGTAGTATAAAATTGGCTTCCTCCCAGACATTCTAAAATGTCATCAATTTTAGGTAATGGAAATTTATCCTTTATTGTTTGAGAGTTTAATTTCCTATAATCTATAACCAATCGCTGTTCCCCTGTCTTTTTCTTAACTAATAATACAGGACTGGAATAAGGAGATCTTGTATCTGAAACTATTCCATACCTCTTCCATTCGGATACAATTTCTTTTATTTGTTTCCTCTCTTCAGAATTTGTTTTAAATGGTTTTTGAAAAATGGGCTTACTGCCCTCTATTTCTTTTATGTCCATTTTGCATAAATTCGTGCAGCCTAACTCGTTTAAGTTTAAAGCAAAACAATCACGATACTTATTTAATAAATTCAAAAGTTCCAATTTTTTATCACTTTCTAAGGATTTGTCAAAATTAATATCTTTCATTAAAATAGGAGACTTCTCTTTGTTAACTGTTATAACTTCAACTTTTTCATTATTACTTTTAACTTTATTAGATAGTATTAAGCTTTCCTCACTTACTTCCATTCCTCTACCTAAGCACTGTCCTTTCCTAATTTTTAAGTTAAATTCTTCTTTATTTATTACTGGTACAACTGTTTCACCGTTAACCACTTCAAGAATAGAATCGAAATTCTGTCCTATACTTTTGACTAAAACTGTTGCATTAACTATCGAATTTTCGGTTTCTTCAATTTTCGCTCTAATTAAATTAATTGAATTACTTTCGATTTCAGTTTCATTTAATGTTTTCAATTTAACTGTATTTTCCTTTAAATCTACTTGAATTTCTGAAAAAACATCGTCATTTGCGTATTTAAATTTTAGATTACCCCCAATACACGTAAAAGCAATGTATGGTAAATCTAACCATGTTCTACCTAAAATTAAATCGCATGGTTGGGAATTATCTTCGACAATTAATAAGGGAATAAATTTTCCAACAACATCATCTACACGAATATTTACTACAGCTTTTCCAAGAGCTTTAGTTACTGGGCTATTTTGATTTCCAAAACCGAATAAATTACTGCTATCTGGGGTTATATTCAGATTCATTTTTATTGCGATACTTTCTTTTAAGAGGCAACAGCTGCTTCCTGTATCAATTAATGCAACCATTTTATTTCCATAAATATAAGCATCTTTCAAGTAGTTCGTAGGCGCCAACGACGCACTTGAACCCGAATTGTTTTGACTGACAGATAAATTATTCCCCTCGCGCTTTTGATCGGTTTCAAACTTACACATTCTCTGAGAATGACCTACTTTCTTGCATTTCTTACAGTAAGCTGAAGTTTTAGGCGCCGGGCATTCACGAGCTATATGACCATAATCATTACAATTAAAACATTTAAATTCCCCTTTTTCATTTCGAATATCCGAACTGACTACCTTTTTTCGATTAACAACTTTATTTTCACTAAACGGAAATGATTTCATTTCTACCTGAAATTTATCATTACGAGAATTATAATTCGATGAGTTTCTTAATTTAAAATTGTTAATAGATCGAACATTATCATAATTATCCAATTTATCGGCTAACTGGTCTGGAGAATTAATTTTAGGCCATTCATCTATAAAATGTTCCCGAGTTGTTGAATTTACTTGTTTCTTTAACTGTTCAGTAATAATTAAATTTTTTAAACTATTAAAATCTGAAATCTCGAGTCCCGTTATCCATTCCTCAAAATAATTTTGTAATTCGAATGAATAATCCTTCCATGTACTTTCTGCATTTTTAACATGATTTAAAAATTTTAATCTAAACTTATCAGCACTTAACTTATATCTTTTAAGCAATAAAGATTTTACATATTTATAATTATTTGCATTATCTTCGTCTTCACGCGCTATAAGTTGCGTAATTTCATATGGGAGCAGTCCCAATAATTGTGACACCCAATACTCTTCATTCAACCCAATTCGTCTTGCCTGCCGTTCAAATAAAACTAAATAAAAATTTATATCCCCATCTTTAATTTTATATTCGTGCATTAACTTTCGAAAATCTACGTGTACGTTTCTACTTTCATCGTTGCTACTTATATCTGTAATATTTACATTTTGTACTCTATTTTTGATACGTAAACGTTCAAGTTCATACTCACGGTCAGCCAACGTTTTGGCGGCTATTTCTGATGCAATTCGATCTTCAGTAATCCTACTTAATAAGCTCTTACTAAACTCTTCATCATACGTCTCTGATTCCGTTATAATACGTTTTAAATCAATTATTTTAGCATCTTCAGGTACGGAAAGACCTAATTCTGTTGCTAATTCTATTAAATCTACTTTTTTAGCCTTCCCCCAAAATGCCATACTTTACAAATTATAATACTTAATTACTTTATACATAAAAATAATTTATATCAATAACGAAATTATTACTTTTACTTCACCCAAAACGAAAATAATTGTTTCTTTAAAAACGAAATTACTTTTTGCAAACGAAATTAAGAAAATACTTTATACTTATACTCAAAATTCTTAAATATCGTTTACTACTTCAAAATACGTTACTTAATACGTTAATATACATTTCGAAACGAAACAATTAAAATTCGCCTACCTCAATTCCGAAAGCGTCGCGAGTTATATCCCTCTTCTGATGTGTTATCGGCTTCATACTATTTGTCAGATGACGAGTGAGTAGCTTAGGTGGGGAAGGAAGAAGTTCTTATAAATTTACTAATTAATAAAGGTTTATTTACAGAATATTTACAGACATCTTTAAGGTAGCTCCTTCATAGTGAGCTCCTTCTTACAATCTCCTTCTCTCTTACTTCTACACACCTCTCAACATGACCTCTTAAACACTGCCATCTAGTGGCCACTCATTTTTTAAGTAATAATACAGCTTGATGCTAACACGTTATAACACTAATGATAGCAACTAAGAAACTTTATTTATTAAATAAATTCATACCTTTGCTGTCTTTAGCGCACAAGCAAAGTTTTTGTTGTATAATTCCCGAGTAGGGCAGGAAAAAGGATCCACACTTAGCTCGACACTCTGAATCGGATATGGTGTGGGCTCCTGGATCATAGCCACCTGGTGAGTAGTGAAAGTACTCCGCCCCGTTCAGGTAAATACAGTCACCGTCAGTTACAGCTAATACATCTGTTTAAGAAAAATAATTAAGGTATTTACATTTAAAAGAAATGATTTTAAGTATTGATTTGCTTGTTAATTTGAATATGAAGGAATACTTACAATTGATCCTGGTAACAGTAAAGATCTGAAAAACAGAAAAATGGGAATTATACATTGAATATTATAAAACTAATTATATTTATTAATTTTAAATTCAGTATCCTAAGTATACCAACTTTAAGCTTAAGGGGAAAATGAAAACACATTATAATAAATGTGATAAACTAAATTTGTATTTCCATTTAACAAATACATTAAGTTATATTTTCTTAAGGGTAGATTAAAAATTTATAATTTAAGAATTTATTAATTTTGTTACTTTATTGTATTATTGTTACTGGTATTATTTGTTATATATATATATATATATATATATATATATATATATATATATATATATATATATATATATATATATATATATATATATATATATATATATATATATATATGTATATATATATATACTTTTTAATATTATATTTACAAAAAAAAACATTCTGTAATTATTTTAAACATTATTATAGTGGTTTTAACATATTAAAAACAAAATTATTTAAAAAATGAAACAAAAACCTAGAAACACATCTATAAAAATCTTAATACAGTTTGGAAATTTTCGAACAGCGCATCAAATTTGTGATTTTTTATTTTTTTTTTTTTATACAGCACACACTTAAAATCTATTCAGCACTCAATATTATTTTCTTTTTTAAAGTAAATTTATACAAACTGATTAGAAACAAATTTAAAATACATAGAGTAGTGCTCAATATTGTGTTTTTTTTAAGTAAATTTATTCAAATTGGTTGAAATAATTTATTTAAATAAGTGTTTTTTCTGCAAAGTAATAGTTTATTAATTTAAGTAATTATTTAGTTTCACTTCACTTCCATTTTCAGTAGGCTAAAAACTGAACTGGATGAATCAGCTATGAAAACACTTTATATTTACAGTATCAATATATAGCACGTATAACACAGCAAAAATATATTCACAATATATCTAGACAAGTGTGCTTTTCTAGATACGTTTAAAATACTATACATAATTGACATAGAAAATATGTGAGAGTTAAAATTCATCAACTGACGAAAATATTTTTTCTTCAACATGAGTTGCTTCGGATTTTAACCATTTGCATCCATTTCAAAGTAGAAAGTGTTGTTACTATGGCACTTGGACAAACCAAGCTCCTTATACCGTTGGCTATGCGAATTTAAGTCAGAAGGGCGCGTCTTTCGTTTAACCAGAGCACCACGAAGATGAAAGTACAATTTTGCTCTTAACTCCTCCGATAAATGGCACCATCAGAGGATCTATTCCCTCAATTTTGATTTTGATCTGGAGGGGGGAAGTTTTCTCCAGATTTGGTAACTGCTCTACAAACGAGCGTAGGACATTTTATTCTACAGATTTAATGAGAACGTATATTGCATGTTCTCGGTGGGTCTTTGGCGGCATTGGGAATCGAATCCAACCCTTTCGTAAGGAAGGCCGATGCCTTAACCACTAGGCCTCAAAGTAGAAAGTTACGAAATGAACTGAATTTAATAAGGATTTCTACTTCAAAGTAGAAAGTTACGAAATGAACTGAATTTAATAAGGATTTCTACTTCGATAGCTACAATTTTCTCCTCCAGATGTCACTGCTTTTAAGTAGAGTTACAGATATAGAAATTGAAATCACTGTTGAGTAATATTAAATATGTAGCTATTCTCTATGTCCTCACTTTATATTTCGTAGTTTATTATTCAGTTTGCTTAATCCTTTCAAAATAATCATTCGGAAAAACTTCTCGTCACATATTTCTTAATAGTGCTTGTTTTGTTTATGTGTAATATCATACAAGTATTTGTGTGTTGGAAAAATAGTCTCAGAATCTGTTTCAGCCAAAGACTGCCATTCTGAGAATGACTATGCACGTTTAAAAATTGCAGGAATCATTGTTCCCCCATTGGTGATTTATTTGTTAATGAAGATGATGCTTTCTCATGAGTTTAGCTCATTATTTAATTACGAAGTCAAAATTAAACACATAAGTCAAAATTTTCTGAGTCTCAATTGTGATTAACGACTCAGAATATGTAGAAATAAGCAACAGGGAACGTAAAGAAATATATTCGATTTAAATGAACATTTACGGTAAATAAGTAAAAAACTATTGTAAATACAAGAAATTTTTTTTAAAATATCGTATTAACTTTTGTGTACCTAATAAAAGAAAAAAATCTTAGTTAGTTATTTCCTTATGTCGAAATCTTAAGTTAAAGGGTATTATTATCTTTTCACAAACTATTAAAAACGTTTTTTTCGAGTTAAAACTTTCATGAAAAAATTCATTTTTTTAACCCCACTCAAGAATACAGAAATAGAGAAAAGGACATACCAACAATCATCGAAATGTAATTCAAATAAACACATTCATCACTGCCATTCATTTCAAATGCTTTATTATATGCGATATTTTTCTGTAATAACTATTTAATTGTAATTAAATAATTAATAAAGAAAAACATTGACAGTGTTTAATTGTAACTGAATGAGAAAAAATGTGTTGTGAATAAAAACTAAGGAATATTTATGATATGGATTCAATATAATTAATAAGGTTCGTATAGTATTTTCTTATCGTTTTTTTTAAATCAGAAATTTATTTTAATTTCGGGTAAATAAAAATAATATACAATATATTTAGTCTGTAGTTTAATAAATCAAGAGAGTTTATCTCTCTCTCTCTCTCTCTCTCTCTCTCTCTCTCTATATATATATATATATATATATATATATATATATATATATATATATATATATATATATATATATATATATATATATATATATATATATATATACTAGTAGAAAAGCAATTAAAGACACTCAAAAAATCTTATTTTTCATATAAATGCCCGTGCTATTTTTTTGTACTAACTTTATTTGAATTAAATTTTTTGTCTTCAATCATTTTGTGCAAAAATCTTGCAAAGAAAAACTAATTTAGTGAGTATTTATTTCATTTAGTTTAAAAAGTCCAATATTTCGAGTGGAAATGCAATTAAAAACACTTACTTTAAATCTAGATTTTTAGCTATCTACCATTTCATTTTTGTTTCTAAAGTGCTTAAAATAAGCAGTTTGTTGTCTCTAGTGTGTCTGATACTAAATATTTCAAAACATCTTGGCTCAAACACTTATTATTCAAAGGTAGTTATAGAATGGGACGTAACATCGGGCTTTCGATAGAAGAGCGATCAAAATTTCGAATTTTAAAGGAAGAAGGCTACTCAAATAGGTCAGTTGCAAAGAAAATTAATCGCTCTCCAACTGTTGCGTGCAATTTTTCAAATCTAGGTGATATGTAGTAAATTAAGTGACCGTCAAAAGCGGCAGATAATTCGCGAGACAATAAGACCTAACGTAAATTCCACTAAAATTAGAAGGGATTTATGCCTACCTGTTATAACTCGAAGAATCAGACAAATAATTAGTCAATCTGGAGTTGTTAAATGGGCGAAAAAATATCGCAAACCTCTCTTAAGCATTCAGCAAAAGAAGGCTCATTTGGAATTTGCAAAATAACATGCAAATTGGGACTCTGAATGGAACGATGTGGTGTTCAGTGATGAGAAAATGTTTAATTTAGATGGACCAGATCGAAACAAGTAGCATCGCATAGGTACCAAAAAGGAGATTTCAGTTAGGCGCAATTTTGGTGGGCACATTGATGGTGGGGGGAGTTTTCTCGAGCTATGGAACAATCCCCATCTGTTGGATCACACCTAAAATGAATTCCTCTGATTATATTGAAATCCTAGATAACGTTCTGTTGAATTATGCCGAAGATATGAATGAAGATTCCAGGATATTTCAACAAGACAATGCAAGCATTCACAATTCTAAAGCAACAAAAGCCTTTTTCATGGAGCGAAACATCAAGTTTATAGACTGGCCAGCTAGAAGTCCCGATCTGAACCCCATTGAAAACATCTGGGGATTGATAACACAAAAAGTTTACGAAAACGGCCACTTTGAGTCAGTAATGGACTTAAAAGACAAAATTCGTGATGTATGGTCAAATTTGCCATTAAATTACCTTCATAATCTTGTGAAATCGATGCCAAGTAGAATGCATGAAGTAATTTTAAACAATGGAGGTGTCACTCATTATTAATTAATAAATTTGTTCGAAAAACAATAAGCGTCTTTAATTGCATTTCCACTCGAAATTTCTGATTTTTTGATTAAATTATCAAAAATTCGCACTAAATTAAGTTTTCTTTTCAATTTTTTACACTGAATAATTGAAAACTAAAATTGTGATTCAAATAAAGGTAATTCAAAAAAATATCATGCACTTTTATATGAAAAATAAGTGAATTTTTGAGTGCCTTTAATTGCATTTCCACGAGTATATATATATATATATATATATATATATATATATATATATATATATATATATATATATATATATATATATATATATATATATATATATATATATATTTTTTTTTTTTTTTTTTTTTTTGCAGGTTGTGAAAAGAGAGATGTCGTGTCATTCATTCTATCATGAGATTCACTTCATTCCATTTTTTAATCATTTGTTATTAGCAAACAGTATAAATGAAAAATTGTGTTTATCACACTTAAAATTCATCTAAGCGGATAAGAGTATACAAACGTATTGTTTTCTTTATAGATAAAAAGAGACGAGATTATAAATGTTGCAGATGCTAATTTATGTATCACTTTATTGGTTCAATATTACAATTTTAACTACAGATTGTAATAACAATGTAAAACTGATATTAGGGATTAGATTCAAAAGTTAAAGTGTTTAGAGGTTTTTCAAGAAACTTATTCGGTTCTATTTTCTCTTATAATTTATATATTTTAAAATAACCATATTTCTGCATCATTCCCTAATGCAAATGTTCTGAATATTTTCTTCTACATAAACCTCTTTTAAAAGAATAATTTTTTTCATAGTCTTATGTTCTTATAGATTTCCTTACATATTTCCACATAGACTTTCTCGCATGTTTGTCTATAATATAGATTATGTGACATAATTATAATATTAATAATTTTCACACAACATTTAAAGATAACTCTTTGATTAAGAATATGTAAAAATTAGGAAAGGTGAAGCATTAGACTTATGTCTTTTTATACTATATTTTGTACCATTATATACATTTATCATCATTCCCCTATAGAACCCTATAATACTATAGTCTCTTTTCAACTTTCTGTAGACCTCCATGGTCTCACCTGGTCCTCAGTGGGAAATCACGGTTTAAGATAAGTCAATAAATGTAAGTAAGTCAATAAAATATTATAAAAGACAAAACAAATCTCAATGTTTAATTTTACTTAATGCAATTTTACATTATAATTACACTCTCTAAGTTATCAAAATATAATGGAAAAAATGAAATGTTTGCACTCTAAATCTCTTTTTTAAGCATTACTTTTCTTAAAAAGGAAGATTACAACTTTTTACAAAAAACTGTGAAATATTATAAATTAAAAAGCCTCATTGAAAATTCATTCTACCGAGCAATATTTATCTAGTTTTACGTTAAATGCAAATTTCATGAAAATCTGTTATTTCTATTTTCTTTTTCTGCTTTTTGATAAGCGTGACTAAAGAGCTAATTTTTGGTCAATGTCTTCTTTGACCTTCATGTCCAAGAAACGATTCCTATCATATTAAATGAATTAATCTTTGAAAGCCCCACACATTTGACGTAACACGTTTTGCTTTTTGGAACAGATAATGGATCTGAAAATACTGGGTATTTCACGGCCTGATGGATCCATTTCATTTAGGAGCCGTTAATCTTGGAGATGAATTTGCTTACGTCATAGAGTGATCCAAAACACGCCCATCTGTCCGGTGAAACAAATCTTCCTTTTTATAATTTTCTCTGCTAAAAAAGTTACTAAAAGAAAGAAATTAACTAAACATAATTTTCTTTTATTGTTGTGGAGCTTTAAGCCACAGTTTTAAGTAATTAATCAACTGCTGGTCATAATTAAAACTAATGCATTTTTATATTAAATGTGTGTAATTATATATAGATATCATATAACATTTTATATATTTAAATAGAAAAATGTTTTGATTGATATTTGAAAATGAATCTAAAACTACTTGCACTCATCAGCGATGAGTAATTTAATATATTACATTAAAGTTCGTAGTTTCGACGAAAATTAAAATAGTAATTTATAAAAACAGATGATAAATTAAAAAATGTGTAACCTACATCTCACACTTTTATGAAAGAAAATCTATTCGAGGTAACAAGCAAGTATGTTTAAAAAGTGTCGTTAGTCCTTTTTGAAACAGAATAAAACAGATAACTCTAAAATAATTTTCTTATATTAATCTCTAAAGAAATATATTTTTCAAATTTTTCCCAATCTTTTATAGGATGTGAACGATATTATATAACAGTTTAGTTTTTTGTAAAATATTTGTTTCAAGAAAAATTTCTGAGAAGGAAATTTATTGGCTTTATGAAAAATTCATCATTTTATTCAGTATATAAAGTAACATTCTTTTACCATTGTTTAATACATGGAAAATACACAAAAAAATATTTTGCAATTCAGTGTGTGAGCATAATTATCACGAATAAATTATGAATTGTTAACTAATTCATAATAATAGTGAATCAACGTCATTATGTGGTAATATTCAATAAAAGTTAATGACATTTAAAATATAATTCAAGACTATATACCCATTCCCTAAAGTTTTGTTAAATTTTTTGATTACTTTGTTTTATCAAAAATACTTACTAAGAGTCTATACTTATTTTTCATTATTTCACATCACATTAATTTAATCATAAATTTACCAAATTTAGTTAAGGAAACCGCGTAAAGGAAATTGAATTGTTGACCTAAAACTTCTTTTGTGAATTTGTTATTAAATTTGGAAATTTTAAACATTCTCTTATTCTTTGTAATTTATTCACCTTCTTTAATATAAATTTTTTCTTGAAAATTAAATCATTAGTTTATAGAAAAGCAAAAAATTAAGTATTAAAGGGTTGCTTTATGTTTTGTCGATAATGTTAATTCTATTTTATTTAAATATTATAAAAAATCTCACACAACAGTAAGTTTCTACCATTAATAGTATTTCTCTTAAATATTTCAGAAGATATATATACAAATATATATATAATATATATATATATATATAATTCGCACCCCAGGGCCCTCGGTCATGAAAACAGTTATGGGCACTGTAGGCCTTAGCTCACATGGGCCGTCGTGCCATGGAGTTTAGTTTATATATATATATATATATATATATATATATATATATATATATATATATATATATATATATATATATGTAATTTATTATCATATAAGTTTAAATTTTTCGCTTTATGTGTTTACGAATAGGATAAAAACCAAAAGTATCTCAATTTCTCAATTAATTTACTTTTCTTTCTACTGATAAATCCCTATTTACATAAAAATTTAATAACGAAAGAAAATTGCTGTGAAATAATAAAAAATGTGAACTAAATATGAAATAATTGTCAAAGTAATTATTAAAACAAAGTAAAAAGAATTATTTTTTGACAATTGAACTGTGTGTTCCATTAAAATATTCATACCTGTAGTGTGGTGCACACGAACATTTTTAAAACTGTTTAAAATTTATCAATACTAAAATGTAAATATGAGCAAATACTTAATGTATTATTCATAAGATATACAATGAATGAGTGGTTATATGATGTGTGACTTAATGCTGTTAATGGTATAGTAACAAGGGTTTTTAGATAAGGGGAATGGTTTTACGACATCGACATAATTTCAAGATCTGAAACTGACCTGAGGACAGCCTTTTTGGCATTGGAAAAAGCAGCTGGGAAGATGAAGCTCAGAGTGAACATGGAAAAAACAAAACATACGTTCTGTGGTAAAAAAGAATACCAGTCTGAGACTTTTATGATCGGCACATTTAAGTTTCAGTCTGTGAGAAACTTCAGTTATTTGGGCTCGGAGATTGACTACCAAAATGACATCACTTCTGAAATCAGAAAGGGGATCATTGCCGCAAACCGTTGTTTCTTTGCTCTAAGACCGCTTTTGAAATCTCACCTAATCAGGAAAAGGACAAAAATAATGTTATACAAGACATTGATTAAACCAGTTCTAACCTACGCTTCAGAGACATGGACCTTGACGATGAAGGAAGAGAAAACATTGGCGATTTTTGAGAGAAAGGTCCTAAGAACTATTTTTGGTGCTGTCCTGGAAAATAACACCTGGCGAAAAAGGTATAACTTTGAACTGTACAAAATCTATGGAGGAGAAGACATCAATAAAACTACCTAGAATAAGATGGGCAGGCCACCTCATGAGAATGAGTACAGAGAGAACACCAATAAAGGTCTTCAACACCACCTCTTTCTGTAGGAGACCAAGAGGAAGATCCAAATAGAGGTGGAAGGACTGCCTGGAAGGAGACTTCAACATACTTAAAGTCAAGAACTGGAGGTGGATTTCTAGAAAAGGGGCGAAATGGCAGAGACTTCTGAAGAAGGCCAAGGCCCACAAAGGGCTGTCGTGCCAATGCTGATGATGATGATGAAATTTGGATGATCATAATCAGAATGAGCACACTCTATTACATCAAGATTGAACCTGCTGTGTAGTTACAAGACAGCAAACATTTTACTAACAGAACTTTTTATGTACTTTGGGTATATGGAATTCGTAATCCCAAGACCATTTAAGGATTGAAAATATCTAGAGTTATTTGAAAATTAGATCAGATATTTCATTCAAATTTTAAAGCCCTGGTTCTCAAAGGTAATATTTTTAGAAGAAACTTCTGTAAGATATCAGTATAGACAAAAGAAAATTTACAATTGTAATCCAATAAGAATGCAGCAATCACTAAGGTGGAGAAATTTTCTCCAGACCATTACACCCATGGTAACTGCTCAACATACATCATATTTAAAAATACAAAGCTTATTTACATTCACGATTCGTAAAATTTCCCAGCTTGCATAAAATAAATAAAGCGCGTCTTTTTTTAATTCTTAATTGTTGAATTTGCATCAAAAGCAAATACTTGAAATTAATCAAGTTTTTTAATGAAACGAAGTTTTATTTAACTTAGTTTACACTCTTTTGATTACACACTTAGTTTACACTCTTTTGGCTGTTAATGTTACTTATAACATTTGGAGAAGCTAAGCTCGCTAACCGACAGCTATTCAAAATTAAGTCAGAAAGGTGCGTCTTTCGTTTAATCAGAGCACCACGAAGGTGAAAGTACGACTTTCCTTTAAGACTTCTCTGATAGATGGCACCACTAGAGGAGCCACTCTCTCAATTTTTGACATTGATCTGGGGGAGGGGAATTTTTTCCAGACCATTACACCCATGGTAATTGCTCAACGACCTATCACAGGTCATTTGATTTCACAGATTTAACGAGCACGTATATCGCGTGTACTCGGTGTATTTTAAAAAATTTAAAATAAATCAATACCAAAAATTTCGCGAATATAGTAACAAAAAATATTAAAAGAAGCATTGATTTAATAAAATTGGGAAAATTTAGTGACATAGCGAAGATATTCATGTTTAAGGAATACTACATTTTTCTTAAAATTATAAATAAAATGATTAAAATTATTTTACTCATAACAATAGCATGTCAGTTATGTCAACAATACAGAATTTTATCTATATTCTATTGAAAATATTACTTTTTAAATAAGTGAATTCACTTGACATAAAAATAGTATTCCTTTGTTCGAACTTTTGATTATTCGAACAAGACTTGCAATTCCTCGACACAATTTCGTATAATTAATTTACTGTTTTACTAAGCACCCGTAGGGTGATATTAATACATGAGAACAAATATATTTTAGACATTTAAATAACTTTAATAAGGAATGTTATTAATATGAAAAAAAAACTTTTCTAATGTAAGCAAAAAATTAATGCAGTTCAAATTTTGGTAGCAAAATTTAAATTTTTCTATAAGTTCAGTTGGTGTACAATTATTAAAAATATTTATATTGTTTTATCTATGAACATTATAAAAATTAGGGAAAACTGAAATATTATGAACTAATACTTTTTAAGCGGAAATATGTTACTATCATTCTGCAAAAAGTTTATAATTATCTATCTGAATGTTAATCTTAAAACAATCTATGTTTTAAATGTTTGTAATTTCTCAGAGGAAATTTTTATGCATAATTTGTATTAAAAATAATGAAGATTTTAGTACTCACCAGTATTAAGCTTATTATGTTAAAATGAAATGATTTCAGCATGACTTGCAAACCACTATATACGTTAAACTACGTATAGAATATATAGCTATTGTATTGCAGTATCACATATTATGCTTTTGACGTGCGGCCCGTGAGCTTAGTGTTCGGAAACTGACTGTCCTGTGCTTACTGGACCTTTGTTTTGAAATTAATACTGTAATGATAGCGAGACCTTACGTAATACCTTTCGCTCTAATGAGTAGGGAAAATCAGAAGAAAAATTCCCTCCATTTAGGGACTTTTTCAAGGATTTAGATTACTGCGATTGTTTTTTGATTAGGGCTCTTTTTTTATCCTGTATAGAAATAAGTTGGGTATTTTTCATAAGTTCGTAAAATATATTATTAAATTTTTAATGTTTAACACATTTTACATAGAAGAATTTTGTTATGCGTTTTGCTCAGTTATAAGTTGCTGTGAAATAGATTTAAATGTTTTTGAAATATATAATCATGTATCAAAATTATTATACAGGCAAACTGTATTTTCGCGCACGCATACATATTTAATACTTTTTAATTCACTGAGTCTTAAACAAATAGATATAAAATAATGAAATATTTAATTTATATATCTTTGAGAAAGCATCATAATGCTTTCTTGGGATAATAATTGTTAAGCATTGAACAGATAAACTAAACTGAACACAAACCCTATAGAACATGTAACAATTTTTGAAGATTATTTAATCTAACAGTTCTCTTTTATTTTCCCTTTCGAGCTACTTTTCCCTAATTATTCAATAAAAGGTCATAGTGATTGCTGCATTCTTATTGGATTACAATTGTAAATTTTCTTTTGTCTATACTGATATCTTACAGAAGTTTCTTCTAAAAATATTACCTTTGAGAACCAGGGCTTTAAAATTTGAATGAAATATCTGATCTAATTTTCAAATAACTCTAGATATTTTCAATCCTTAAATGGTCTTGGGATTACGAATTCCTTATACCCAAAGTACATAAAAAGTCCTGTTAGTAAAATGTTTGCTGTCTTGTGACTACAGAGTAGGTTCAATCTTTATATAATAGAGTGTACTCATTCCGATTATGATCATCCAAATTTCATCATCATCAGCAGCATTGGCACGACAGCCCTTTGTGGGCCTTGGCCTTCTTCAAAAGTCTCTGCCATTCCGTCCCTTTTCTAGAAATCGACCTCCAGTTCTTGACTTTAAGTATGTTGAAGTCTTCTCCCAGGCCTTCCTTCCATCTCTTTTTGGGTCTTCCTCTTGGTCTACTACAGAAAGGGGTGGTGTTGAAGACCTTTATTGGTGTTCTCTCAGTACTCATTCTCATGAGGTGGCCTGCCCATCTCATTCTAGATAAATTTATTGAATTAATGATGTCCTTGCATTTAATTTTTTACCATTAGGGTGTAAAGATCGAGGATGAAAATTCATGAATGACTGATATTCTTATTACTTGATTGGGTTGTAAAAATTTCTGATTTGTGTCATGGCATAAGAAAAGATTGTAATTAAAAATTTGATTTCAAAGCTTTTAAAAGAGTTAGTAGCCAAACGGATTATGTGTTTGACAGAAATATTTGAGGAACAACATAAAAATCAAATAGATTCAAACATAAAAATCAAATAGAACAAAAATTCTCCATAGATTTTGTACAGTTCAAAGTTATACCTTTTTCGCCAGGTTTTATTTTCCAGGACAGCACCAAAAATAGTTCTTAAGACCTTTCTCTCAAAAATCGCCAATGTTTTCTCTTTCTTCATCGTCAAGGTCCATGTCTCTGAAGCGTAGGTTAGAACTGATTTAATCAATGTCTTGTATAACATTATTTTTGTCCTTCTCTTGATTAGGATCATCCAAATTTAGACATGAGAAATGGATATTGAGTTTCTGCATATACGTCTACTCGGATGATGCCCAGATTTTCTACTCTGCGAAACTTAGATATGGTTCACCACCCAAAGAAATTCCTCCGGACGGTTAAGATCCGTCAATTACCAAACCATGGTACCTGGTTATTAGGTACGCCTTAACAAAGATTATTTACATTAAACACCTTGCATTTAATTTTTTACCATTAGGGTGTAAAGATCGAGGATAAAAATTCATGAATGAATGATATTCTTATTACTTGATTGGGTTGTAAAAATTTCTGATTTGTGTTATGGCATAAGAAAAAATTGTAATTAAAAATTCGATTTCAAATCTTTTAAAAGAATTAGTAGCCAAACGGATTATGTGTTTGACAGAAATCTTTGAGGAACAACATAAAAAAATCAAATCCAAAATAATGCTTTTATTTTAAATTTAAAATAAGTAGTAAAAATATGAAATTTTTGAGAATAGTTCTACTTAACTTGCTTCACCTTTCTAGTATAAAAGTGCTCTCTTCAAAAGATCTGGATCCTGTTATCTATCATTGATATGAACATTCAGAATGTGTTGAAGAATTATCTCCTGTTTTATAAAATCTCATTGCTCCACCAAACTTCATATTAAATTTGATTTCATTTCGGAAATCAAAGGTCTTATTTTTTTTTTTAAAAAAAAAGAAGTCAGACTGTTTTTCCTATCTTAGAAACTTAGGGAAAATTCTTACTTTCTTAAGTAGTAGGGTAGTTATGCGAGAAATTGAAAAGTTCAAAAAATAAAACTGTAACTTTCATGGAATTTTATAAAATATATTTTATAATGATTTTATATAAAAAAGGAAATTCTTTATTTTATGAAAAAAGAAAAATAGTAAAAGGAAAAGAAAGATAAAGTCTCATATTTTAAAATGTTGATACTCACACTTGCGACCAAAATTTAGGAAATATTCAGAAATATAAGATGTTTCGATAAAAAAAAACGTGTTAATGATTGAAAATTTGATTATTAATGATTTTTCGCTACCATTTCCTGAAAATCAGGAAATGGTAGCTAAAAATTCGTAAGGATTTTAGTGTAAGTGCAAATAAGTGCATATACAAATAAGTGCACTTGCAAATGCTGTTGCCGTAATATGGAAATCTCCATCACTGACACATACAATCAATGAATGATTTCTATTTGTGGCTGTCCAATTTTTACCTTACCAAGAGTTGATAGAAATTCACCGCTTAAGCCATTTCTTGTAGTTATTTTGAGTGCAATATGTCAGCTAGAAGTATTTCCTTAAGAAACGGAACTTAATGCAAAAAGTTAATAATTAGAAAATTTGTTTACTTTTCAGCTTCAAATTTCATTTTTTAATTTTTTTCAAATTACCCACTTAATTATTAAACTGACCTTTGCTTAAATTTTAAAATTTATTTTTAAAATACATCATGCAGTAGTTTTTTTTAAATAATAATTGCAAATATTTAAAAAATAGATTTGCAATTTTAATTTTAAATACTAGTGCTTCCGAAGAGACTAATTTTTGATGTTTCATTCAATCAATAAGAATATATTTTAAGTCATAAATATTTTATGCGGATTTAAATATTTTAAATGTGTATATCATCATGCAACTATTTTAAATGTGGTTCTAAATTAATTCGTCTATAAAATCCCTTTAAATAAACTTTATTTAGAACGTTTAAAAAATAATTTTTGGAATTTGTAAAAAAGTGACGTGATTATGTGCGAGTGTTATATTTTTTGCAGTATGGGGCTAAAGAAATGCGAGTCTAAAAGGTTGTATGAAATGTAATTATATGGAATCAGTGGCTTGGTATCAAACATACTTCTGCCACAAATGAGTTTAAAATTTACATTATCAGCCTATTTAATATAATAATTATTTGATGCAAGAATTAACAGATTTTAAGAATTTATAACAAATAGAAAAGTTTTCTAATTAAAAAGTCAAAGGACAAGACCTAAATCTTTGAATGTACAATCAACAAAATTTACTTCAGTGATATACATATTTACGTTATATTTTGAGATAATTGTTAGACATATAAATATTAACACCAAAGTGTAAATGTTTTAAAGTTTTGAAAATCTCTGGAATTCTACACTTTTAAAACATTCAGTGATTTTCATTATTCGATGCGTGTCAAATTTGTTTTACATGTTTATCATCTTAAATACATCTCTTTTGGTATTTAATTGTGAGAAAAGATCTGATTCCAAAGAAATTATATTCATTGTGATATTTTTTTAATTTTAATTTCTTAAGATTAATTAAGTTTTAGATAACCAAATAAATCAATAAATAAGAGGAAATTCCTCCGTTTGACTGTTATTTTTATAGATATTTTAAAAGAATGTCGATGATGTTAAAATATAGAATAATAACAAGTTTGCGTAAGCACATTGTTACAATAAGCAATTTATAAGAAAAGTTAAAATACTGTAAGGACCTGTATAAAGGTGTAATTTTTGTTCTACTTAAAAAAAAATTGTAAATAGAAGACCGATTTTTAAATTCTCTGCTTCTCATACTTTTATAATTTTTAGTACATTGTAAAAGTTAGTTGCCATGTGGTGCACAGTGTAAAAATTATTAGGCGGCTATTGTGCATGAGGCTATGAGTTTTTTCCATTTTCTTCGATCCATACCTGCTTTTGTAATTCATCCCTAGCTGGCCCATCCAAAATTGTTTCTCTCAATTTGGATCATTTGCCTAAAGGTTGTTTTTCTTTAAGCATCTATCAGCTACAGCTATAAGGCATCGGTTAACGAGCATAATCCGTTGCAAAACTATGTTCGCTATCCGAATTGTTCGTTAACCGATCATCGATTTACCATAGATTTTTTTTTAAATCAATTCATTCGTTCTGGAGATACCCTAAAAATTATATAAATAAAAAAAAACGTATAATTTTTTAGTAAGTTTATTAAAAAATAATACATACATATAGTCTTGAATATTCATCAGTTCCTTTCATTTTTTTGTTTATGAGGCATTAAAGAAAATGCCCTATCGATTACTTTTCTGCCATTTTTAAGACTCTCTGGAAGTGATTAATATCATTGTTGCTGTTTCGATCCCTAACCTTACTGATATCAACTTGGTTTGGATGTCATTCCAAAACCATTGCTCTGATATTCTCCCACATTTTCAGCGAATAAACGAGGTGGGGGGAAGGGTGTGCTCAAAATGAAATCAGTTTTAGTTTTGATTTCATTGTAAACCGAAACGGATGGTATACTTTAACTATAAATACTCTATTGGAATATTTTTTCAGTATTGAACTTTGAAGTACATTGGCAAACAATACAATTTAAGAGAGATGGAAAACGATTTTTGGTCTGTTGGGTTTGGCAACCCTGCACATAATGCTCAAAGTGTTCGTTAAAATTCATTTTACTTTTGTTATCCGAATATGTGTTCGTTGTCCGAACACAAAAATCTTTCTTGAAAGCGTTCGAAGTCCGAACTCACTGCATTCCTGAGTGATAATCTGATTTCATTCATAGGACGTGTACTACTTATCGCTAACGTTTCTCTTTGAGGTCATTTTAAACATTATAATTTTCATATAAAATGTTGCATGTGATTTTTTGCGGTACATAAAATTTGCAGAATTTTTTTAAACATTTAATTAAAATGATTTAATTTTGTTTATTTATGGTTTGGTTAGTAAAAGTTAGAAGTAGCCGCATAGTATTTTTTCAGATAATGGCTTTCTTCCCAAAAAGTTGTAGTCACCACTAGCAATAAAAGATTACTTTAATTTTAATTTCCGATTTATAAACAGCTTAAAGTATGTAATCAGTCGAACAAAAATGCAGCGAATTCTTAAGATGAACTATTTTTAACATAGTAATGATAACCAGCAAGTTGCTCACCATATTTTTAACTAGTGACATGAAATATTCATTCTTCACTTAAGCTATCAACACCATTTGCGTGCTGAGACACTTATATGTATACCTGAGCGATTCCTCTAAAAATTAATCATCTTTATCACAATAATATATTAGTGTATTTGAATACAAAGAGTTAAATTAATCGGATATTTATTCTAGTAATTTCAGAAGATAATTTGAATATAATGTATATTTAGACATTCCTGTAAATATATATAAGTTCGCGTACTTGTTTTTCTTTATAAATTCCAATTTATTAATTTTTTAAATATCACATTAATATCTATCATATTTTTATATACATTATTTATTTATTTTATAATTAACTATTATTATTAACTATTATAACTGTAATTTATAATTAAGTACAAATTACAATTTTTTATGACATAATTTAAATGCGCAATGATCACTTTCGAAATGCATCTATTTACAACTTTACCAAAATATTCAGATCACTTTTTCCCTTTCGTAGGGAAAATCTAAAAGTTGTCAGGCGTAAAGAGCGGTCAAATGTGTGCCAAAATTAAAAGCTTTCTGCGATTGTGCCGTTGTCAAGACAATAGTTACGGTACATAAGCTCAATCTGTATCATACGTAATTACTTAGTCTCGGGTGATTGAGAATTAGGGGTATTTTTGTAGTTGTATTAATCATCTAAAGCGATGTTTTTTTCCGAGATTTCGAGGTGAAAAAATGTGCTTATTCTAATATTGGAACACGAGATTGTTTTCGAATAAGGCATCAAAGGTCATGATTTATTTTACAAAAATTCTCATTGGGAGTTATTTATTAAAGAATCTACTATCAGTTGTAAAACCAAAACTTTTATAATAAATTAGGCAAATCTCTATTACAAGATAAAAATTATATCAAACTAGCTGAAGTATCCGACTTCATTCTGGGATTTAATATGTGATTGTGTTGTAGTTGGAATAAAAGATAAACTTTAAAATATAAGAGGTATAATTTTTTTATTGAAAATTCTAACTACAATATTTCTATTTACAATACTTGTTTATAAGCAAAATTTTTTAATTTGCTGTATGTATAAATTTTTCGAATCTCTTACTCGAGAGCAAGCTACGTATAGTTGACAGCGAGATAAACAGCTATCTTTGAAAGTTGATGCTACCATATTTTAAAGTTTGTCCTTACGCTTTGTTAATTGTAAAACTACAGGCTAATATGATTGGAAATTTCAGTTCATTAAATTAGAATGGCAGTTCACAAGGTATAAGAGGTATTCTTATGATAAATACTATGTCTCCTTTGTCCTTTCCAGTCATAAATTCAGCTTTGATATGATATTATTCGATAGCTGTTTGACGATCATCCTCGGCCCTACAAAATTTCTGTGAAGTATGATCGGAGATCCAAAGGCCTACTTGGTACTTGCAAAGAATATAAAACTTCTGTAGTGAAGTTGGCATTTTCTTCAACATTGACCCATCGTGTCGATAGATTTATATATTTACTTACCAATAGGTAGTCTTACAAAAAAGGCTCCGAATAGTCGACAAATCTCTAGAATATCATACAACATTCGAGTGTGTTCTGGAACTTTCTACAATGATCTGAGATATTCCAAACTCTTTTCGAACATTTTAGAAATGTTCTGACACATTGTGAAATACCCTCGAATACTCTCGAATATTCTAGACTGTTCTAGAAATTTCTAGAGGGTGAAACTTCCAGTTCTTCTATCTTCAAAAAAAAAATTTGTTTTTATCAGCTTTTTAATTTTATAAAAACTTTCAATTTTTGATCAATTTCGTATAATTTTGATGAGTAAAAGTTATCATTTCGTAAGTCTTTCATTAATCTATTAATCTGAGACTGATAAATACAAAAAATGCAAAACAGTTTAATGTTTTTATTGGAATGAAATTTTAAAGTTTTACTAGTACATTTTCAATTTGATGGGATCGTAAAATAACAGTCGTCTAACATAAAATTTGCCCAGCAGTCTGTGCAGAAAAAATGATCAGTCGTGTAAATTCTTTTAATTGTAGGCATGCTTTATTGTATAGCAGTACTTTTAAAATAAAAAACAATTGAATTGCATACATGTTATTTTAAACGCACACACAGTTATAAAGTTACGCTTTTTCAATAACATTAGTAAGCTCTGACATATGGTGGCGAAATTAATTGCCATAATTCTTCTTTATTTTTGTTGAATTCTTCATCCTTCAATATTATATATTTTTCAATTATTCAAATTCCACTTTAAGATTTCAAACTATTTCCAATTCTGCATTCAAAACATTTTTGTCATCCTTCTGAATGTCAGTTTCCAGAAAGTTCATCATCCATTTATTAGTTTCAAATTTTATATTCTCGTTCCTTAAATTTACTATAATTTTACTTACTGAATTCTTTCGAAATCAAGTTTTTCATTTCTGTTATAACAAATAACCAAACGATTAAATAATTGCAGTGTAGAAGGCTAGGTTAGGTTATGACAAAAAACTGTTTTGGAGCTTTATGCTCATAGGCTTATAGCTCGCATTGAGTAAGATTGAGTTTTTATTTGAAACCTAAACAAAAATTGATGGATTGGTAATTTTGAAAAAAAAAGACAATAAAAACGAAAAGATAAGCACGGTGTGTTGATTGACAAATGAAGGGGAAATAAGGCCGCTTGGAAAAAGAAACACGAGAAAAAAATTAGAATCTATTAATTTGTTTCAAAAAAGAAATTGTTGCGTCAATTTTCTCTTTAGGACTCGTTGACAAATCTAAAATCCAAGAGAAAGAAAGAGCTCCAATTCCAAGTTTTTCTCTTAAGGAATTTCTTGCTTGATCATATCGAGGACACGATAGCATTATGTGATCAATGGTTTCTCTTTCTCCACAAGAGCATTTATCTGTTGAAGAAAGTCTAAATTTGTGTAATTTAGCATTTGTCGGAAAAGATCTAGTTCTAACTCTAGCTAGCCACACTTCTTCAAGGCGAGAATTAATATAATTGCGGTGAATTTTCGTGATAGAAGACATGTGCGAAAAGTGAGAGGCATATTTACTATTTTTCCATTCGTTGTTATTATAATTGATAAAAATGTTTCTTATATTTTGGATAAGGTCTTCAGGTGAAATTGAGTGCAGAATATAACTTTTATTAATGGCCGATTTTGCAAGAGCATCTACTTTTTCGTTCCCTGCAATTCCGGAATGACCAGGAATCCAAACTAATTGAATAGATTTGCAAATCTTAGTTGCATTTCCTAAAGCTGATCCGATGTGTTGAATGATGGTTGGGGAAGAGGTTGAGAGAGTTTCCAAGCTTCTTAGACAGGATAAGGAGTCTGATAATATGATATAGTTGGAGGGAGAAATACAGAATTTAGTCACCGCCAGATATAAAGCCAAAGCCTCAGCTGTAAAGATGGAATTAGAGTTATTGATTAGCCCGGAAACAAAGGAGTTATTACTGCTGTCATAAACAGCGATTCCAAGTTTATTTTCTATTTTAGATGCATCAGTAAATAATAATATGTGATTGGACCATTCAGAAGTACTATGCATTTCAAAGAGGTCATTGATAGTATTTGTTGGAAGATTTTTAGTCTGAAAAGTATATTTTCTAAGAAATATTTTAAAATTATTATTAACAGAAGTAGGTTTTGCAGGAACTCTTAAAATATGTGATTCTTGAATTCCATTTTCTTCAAGCCATTTTTTCACTCGCAAAGATAGAGGAAGAGCACCCGAGATACGGCTGCATGGCATTGATTCCCACAAACTACCACATGGAGATCTAGTAGAAAGTGCAAGATTTCTAATGTACATCCTTGTAGAGAGAAAGTTCTGTCTTACAGTAAGAGGTAAGACCCCTGATTCTTTCAGAAGAAGTGGAATTGGTGTCAAGCGAGGAAGGCCTGTAGCAATTCTAAGAACTGAGTGATATATCGGATCCAAGATTTTTCGGTCTGATAAGCTCGCAGATGTAAATACATGACATCCATAATCGAGGCTACTTGTAATGAAGGACTGAACAATTTGAAGTAAGTGATTAGTTTTTGCTCCCCATCTGTTACCTGCAATTGCTTTTAAAACATTAATTTTCTTCTGGATAGATTTTTTTTCATTTGAAAATTATACTTGAAGGTTAAGTTATTAGTAAAATAGAGGCCCAGAATTTTTATGTGCTTAGACCAAGAAATAGGTAATTGGTTGATAGTTAGTTCAAAATTTACAGGATATTTTTTGGAAGAGAAATCAATAACTGAACATTTTGAGGAATCAATTTTTAGTTTCCATTCATCACACCATTGTTCGAGTTTTATGATTGCAGTCTGCATATTTTGCTGTAGACTTTCTTGTGATGTATGAGCAGCCAAAAGGATTATGTCATCAGCATAAATAAAACACTTAGTGTTAGGAGAGAGAACTTCGTAAATATCTGACATATAAATCATAAAAAGAAAGGGAGAAAGAACACTGCCTTGAGGAACACCTCTATTAGAGAAAGTGGGTTGAGGTAAAGTTCCACGCCATTTCACTTTAAAACTTCTATCCGATAAAGAATCCAATATCCAATGAGCAGCATTTCCTCTGATATAAAATTGGAGGAGCTTATAAATAAGACCGTCTGGCCACACTGAATCATAAGCTTGAGATATGTCTACAGTTGCGCATATGATATATTTTCTCTGTGAGCGTAAAGCAATAATATGATGATGAAGCATAGAAAGAACACTATCGCAACCTCTATGAGGCATAAATCCATGATGATTTTGATGAAAATATTTAGAAAGGGAGATGTGATTTATTAGACGATTTAATATCATGCGTTCCATGACCTTGCATAGAACGCTTGTAAGAGATATTGGGCGATAAGAATTCACTGAAGTAGTATCTTTCCCAGGTTTTATTATAGGAATTATGATGGATTTTTTCCAAGACGGGGGAACAATACCGCTTAACCAAGAGTTATTTATGAGTGACAAAAGGGATCGTAAAGCTATATTTGATAGACCCTTTAAAATTTTAGCAGATATTAAATCAGGACCAGCTGAAGTATTTTTGCATTTAGAAATCGCCAATTGGAGTTCTGAGAGCGAGAATGCAGAGTTATATTCGAAATCAAAGTTTGAACTTAAATCAAGAGGTAATACTTCAGTTGCCGATTGACGAGAATAAAATTTGGCAAATAAGTTAGCCTGAACAACAGGGTCCGAAATAATTGAAATTTTGCTAGAAATTAGTAGATGATGAGTTGGTGAGTCAGTAGATCTATTTTTAAGCTTTTTAAGAATAGAATAAATGTCCTTAGATATTCCAGCGTTTGTTATAGTTTTATCCCAGAAATTTCTGGAAAGGGTTAGAAGAAGCTGATGAAGTTTTGCAGAAATTTGCTTGTACTGTATCCACAGAGTCTGATTAAGAGAACTTTTCGCTTTCCTCCAAAGTTTTCTTTTTTACCCAAAAGATAACAACATTCCGATGTCCACCACGGAGGATATGACTTTAACGGAAAGATTTGTTTTTTCCTGAATTTATCAAGATGGATTTTGCATAAAATTTGGAATTGATCTACAGAAACTAGTCCGTTATTAGCAATTTCAGTGTTCATTGAATTGAAGAAGCCAGACTATAAAATTCTATTGCGGGAAGTACCTTTCGAATAATCGTTATTGTAGATTTTAACACTTGTTTGAACAGGGACATGGTCACTACCATAACTATCTGAACTGACTGAGAAAGTACAAAAAGGAAAAATATCAGGAGATACAAAGTTATAATCGATAAGGGATGGTCTATGGTGGAGTCCGAAGTGAGTAGGCTGAGAGGTATTTAAAAGACAGATGTTGCTATCCAGTATCCAATCGAGGAATTCTGAAGAATCGGGAGAGTTTGAATAGCTACCAAGCGCCGAACTTCGTATATTAAAGTCTCCAATTATTATGAAGGGAGGATGAATATTAGATAAGATGCTATGGAACAAAGAACTTGAAAATTTACCGTGTGGAATGTATACATTTACTAAAGTAAGAGATGATTTGGATATAGTAATTTTTATAGCTAATATTTCTGTATCGTTATCTTCTGAGCAGGATATATTTAAAACTTGCACAGGTAGAGATTTATCAACAGCAAAAAGAAGTCCTCCACCAAGGCTATCTTGCCTATCTAATCTAATTATTGTTTTATTACAAATTTGAAATAAGTCGGAATTTTTAAGAAACGTTTCTTGAATTGCTAGGACCTCGGAAGATTGAAAATACGGAAGTTTTACATACGGGCGCTTAGATAGAACGCTTCTTGCATTCCAAGAAATTAAATTGAACATTAAATATAAACGAAAAACCTGAACAGTTATTGAAAATCAAAAAAAAAAAAGGTGCGCTCGTAGTAAAAGAATATTAAAAAAATTATGAATGTTTTTTACTTCTTCCTGGTTCAATTCTTTCTTTAATGTTAGGTTCTGCATATTTAATATTTGGTTGAGGAGATTTCATAATAGGTTGTTCGGGAGATATTATTTGCTGATTCACAGAATTTTTTGGACTTATCTTTCTTGACTGGATAGATCTTGCACGACTCTTTCTTGGAGGAGATCTAGAAACTGATCTAGCTGGATTCGAACTTGTTCGCATACATTCCATCATAAATGAGAACATTTGTTGAATCATTTGATTTTGTCTAGCCTGTATCACCAGTAATTTTGCTTCAAAAATAGAAGCCATTTCAGTCACTGCTTTTTTAACAATATCAGTTATTTCATTTTGATTCGGCACGAAAGGAAGATGACTTTTGGTTACACTAGAGTAACTGGTTTTTAAAGATTTATTATAACGCCTTCTCGCTTCAATAAATGGAAGGTGGTTCAAGCTTTTAAATTGTAAGAATTTTTTTCTTCAAGCCTCGTAGGGCAGGAGATGTCATTAGCTGCATGATTTCCCTGACAGTTTATACATTTAGGTGTTTCATTGGTACAGGGAGAGTCTTTATGGAATATTCCACAGTTTTTACATAGGAAGACTTCTTGTGTACATTTTTTCGTAGGGTGAGTGAATTTATAGCATTTTCCACATTGACGAACGTTGTCAATAAAAGGAGAAATTGGGATGATGGAATAGAATAAATTAATAGTTTGAGGTAAATGATGTCCAATGACGCTCACTAAAATATTTTCACTCAATTCTTCAGAATTCTTTTTTGTAAATATTTGTAAGCTTAATATCGTTAAGCCATTTTGCGCAATTTCTTCAGCAACAAGATATAAAGGTAAATCTACATTTATTTCTTTTATAAGAAATCTTGAAGAAATGTATTCAGGTTGAAAACTGGAGTTAACAGGAACTCCAAGAATATTATTTATCTTGCTTATTTCAACAGCAGCATCTGGGCAATTAGTTTCAAATAGAAGCTTACCTTGACGGGTGTGTTGAATTTGTATTATTTTCTTGTGATTCTTTACAAGTTGAATTATTTCTTGCTTTAAATTATAAGGTTTCTTTGGAATAGATGCAGTACCATCAGTGGGAGACAGAAAAATGAAGAACTTAGTTATACCATTTTCCGCAGCTAACTGGATTAGTTGTGGAATAGAATCTTCAAAAGTCAATAATCTTGAAGTATTTATTTTTGGAATGCGTAAATCGCAAACCGTGTAAATCATTTCAGTCTCAGCTTCAATCATTTTGAATCCATAATAAAGAAAAAAATAACAAATTAAAAATTTAAATAGTAAAAATAAAAGAACAAAAATACTCAATCTTAGTCAATCAAATAAAGAGCCAAAGTCAGACGATAATTTCAACACGAAACTCCAACTCCGCAAAATTAGTTTTAGTCTAGTACGGTTTCTGCAGTGTAGAATTCCGAGTGAATAGCTCAATATATTTCTCAAACAATCATTTTGATAACCGACAAAAATATCTTTTAAATTCTTACTCTGGTCATTTGGACCACAATTAGGCGGTGAGGAAGTTGTGGTCTAGCTATGCCATCAATAAAGGAAACTGTATTAAATTTTCGAATTTAACTACATTAACAATACTATAAAAGTGTTCAATATAATATAAATAAATCCATAAGCAATAAAATAGTAGAGCTCTAGAAATTCCATATTTATTAGATAAACATCCAATGAAAAACTGCAAAAGAAATAAAGAATATAGCAACTAATCTTAACAACTTGCAAAACTGGCAGCCAGAACAGTATATAAATCTTGATTCACATTTGTCACATATATTTACAAATGGAACTATAGCTGCAGTGGCTCAGTAGCTTCACGCCGCTTCCCGTAAGCTCAGCAAAGTGAAGCATCATTTGCTGCGGGCAGTGGTTGGGAGGGTGACCACGGTGTACTCTCCTTCACTGGGTTGTTGGAACTCCGTGGGTTGGGGACGTGTCCACGTTAATCTGTGACGTCCAAAGTCCTTCCGCTGGTGTGGTGTGGATATGGAGAGGAGGGTGCCAGATCAGGTGTGGCCTCGTCACCTGACCGTGGTTCAAAATTACGAGGCACCTTAATAGAGAAAAGTCGTACTTTCACTTTCGTGGTGCTCTAATCCAAAACGAAAGATGCTCCCTATTGACTTAAATTCGCATAGGCATAGCGAGCTTGGCTTGTCCAAGTGTCATACGCAACAACAACAACACAAATGGAACTACATTATAATATAAGTTAATCAAATTTCTTTCTAATCATATTGCTTTGGTATACAATCCAACTAATATATTTGTCGTCAATAAAAAACATCTATTAACTAATAATTGCTTAATAATCAAATGTCGCCACAAAAAGAGTTGTAAGATTGTAAGCGCTCATTCATGTGTGTTAGCATCATGAGAGTAAGTGATTCAAAACAAAAGAATGACTAATAAGTGAAACATTAAAAGGTAAAAATGCTGATGCTAGAATTTTAATATAACACTTCTGACGCAAGTATACACGAGAGTACGAGCTCTACGATGCTTACTAATGTTTAATAAATTTTTGAGACGTTTATAACCCTGGTGAATAGACGGGCCTTTTAATCTTTTAATCAGCAAAAAATAAATTAGATATCTAATTTAGTGATCCATGCAGTTTTTCAAATGGTCGAATGATTTAAATGAAGGAATTACACTGATGATGGAAAAATTATCAATTTATTCCAGCCATTCCTATGAAGAGATAATAAAATATGGAAAAATTTAAAAGATAGTTTTTAATTATTTTTAGTTAGAAAATAGCTTTTTTGAAAGATGCTCAGTAAGATTTTCATGTGATTGTAAGATACTAGTGTTTTGCTCTTAGACTCTCTTTAAACTATTATTAGAAATAATCGAAAATTAAAAAAAGGTTGTTTATTTTTTACAGACGATGTAGTGCATCACGCTAATTTTTAATCAAGAATGCAGCACTAAAATGATAATGCATCACACGTGAAATTGATTGTTTTAAAATTTTAAACTCTATCTGAATTGATTAGACATTGTTTCTAATCGCGTTTCTTTGAAATTAGTGACAATTTATGAAGACAAATTTAATGCATGATGACCCTACGTTTAGTTATTCAACAGTATTTTTCAGATATGTGATGTACTGCTTCATTTCCTAAGGACAAAATCTGTAATTCTTTTGTGATTTTCGATAGTCAGCCATAATAATAATAAGCGTAACTATGGAACAGATATACGATCACAGAATACTGAATTTTGATTTTGTTTGAAGGACCATATATTTAAGAGCGGTATTTTCACAAAATAAGGTTTAGTCAAACTCAGGGATAAATTGGGATACACATCCATGACGAGTATTCTCTCTAAATGTAACCATAATCTATTATTTTAAGACAGTGGTTCTTAACCTTTTTAAGCCACGACCCAAATTTGAGAAATATGTTCATGTCGCGACCCAAAAAAAAGCCAAAATTTTTTCATTGCTTTATTTTAGATCGTATTTTTAAAAAATCTTCAATCCTACGATGATGATTTTTTTAACTTACAAATTTTTTATTTATTTTTTTAATAATAAAGATAAACAAAAGTACTTTTCGATCCAAGGAAAATTTAATTAATAATCAAGTGTTTTTAATAATTTTTACTGACCAAATTAAAATATATTTATAGTTTTTTGAAAATAATTGACATTTTAACTTATTCCTAAAAAAAAAAATATATATATATATATCAATACATATGTTAAGTCTTTTAAATTTTAAATGCAAGTCATACAGTTTTAATGAGAACCTTGTGCTTGATTACATTTTGAAAGATCTTCAAACCTCGGTTTAATGCTTGTCAAGGAGCATTTTATATCTATTTCAGGATTTAACTTGTTCCGGTAATTGTTTTTGATTACACACAGAGCTGAAAAACCAGCCTCACACATATATGTTGTTGAAAAGGGCAATAATACTTTTAGGGCTTCTTTAACAATTATTGGCTTTTCGGTTTTTAATTTTAACCAGAAAGCACATAAAGATTCAGTGTTTTTTGTAGAAATTGTATCGAAGTGCTTGGTCACTTTGTATTTCTATTAATTGTTCTTGAAATTGATTAATATTAACAAATTCCTCATGCAAATCACTTACATCAAAATTAAATTTGAACCCAATTATATTTGAAAACATCGTCTGCAGGGAAATATCGATCAAAGTCTGCTATTAGTTTTTCTAAATGATAAATAATAATTTTCTGTATTTCAAAATCTGTGATATCAATATTATTGTCTTCAACATGTAAATAAAGAGTCGGGAATGAAGCAAGTTTCTTTACCTCAACCTTATTTCTCCATAATTTGAGTTTATTTTTAAAACATGTAATTTTTTCAGTTAATTCAATGATAGTATGATTACGTTCTTGCATAGACGTATTTAAATTATTTATTTCAAATAAAATATCTGACAAATAAGCAACTTAAGTAATCCACTTCAACTCTGAGAATTTAGATGCTAATGGGTGTTTCTTTTCTCTCAAAAAAAATTCGACTTCAGTCCGCAATGATAATATTCTTTGAACAACTTTTCCCCGGGACAGCCATCTAACTTCAGAATAATATAATAAATGTTCTTATTCTGCACCAAATTCGAAACACAGTTCGCGGAAAATTCTACAGTTTAGAGCTCTTGATTTGATAAAATTGACTACCGCAACAATTTCATCCAAAACGATACATAATTCGGGTGATAATTTTTCTTTTCAAAATGTCTTTTAAGTTTGTTCGGTTTCATTGATTCATTACTTAATATTTCACTGCACAACACGCATTGCGGCTTGTTCATTCCTCGTTCATAAATGCAAGTAAAACCTAATTCTAAAAATGCTTCCTTGTATTCACGTTTTGCCATTATGATGGTGATAAAAATTTTACAATACCCACTGCAGCTTGATCACTCCACTACTAATAATAAGACAAAATTTGTTTCTAAAATGCTTGTATTCACGTTTCACTGTTATTCACAACACAATATGCAGAAACGAGTTTTTGACAGAGAGCTTACTGAGTCTGCGCGCACGCAAAGCAATGACGTGCATATTACCAGCACCTCCTAGAAGAGAAAGCCTCAGGACAGGAATTGGACGTCACTTCCGGAAGGGATTCGCGAATGGCCTTCCGGGAAGGCCATGAATGGCCATTCGCGAAGAGCGGTAAAACCGAAACATTGTATTAGGGTATAACTTCTATTAGGGAATAACCAACGACCAATATAAATATTGGTCTGGGGGAATAACTCTTCTACGAGGTGTTGGTACTACTTATTATTTGGGGTGTATTACTAACTTTTTTGGTTCGACTCAGCGCGACCCAAGAAATATGCTTCGCGACCCATAGGTTAAGAACCGCTGTTTTAAGAGATACAGTAATTTACACTCTTACATTTTTAGCTATAAAACATATCTGCATTATTTGTAGTTGTGAAACTCTTTTAGAATATCAATATGCATTATATGCCAGTGTTATGACACTAATATTGTCTTGCATTTTATGTTAGGGAAAATATAATAAGTTTCAGAGAAATTGTTTCAATTGTGAATATTTTAGTAATAAATTGAACTTTTAATCCTTGATTTTCCTCAAATATTTTACATGGATGACAATGGTACTCATGTTTCTTTTCAATTTTACGATTCATTCATAGATGTTGATTTTAACATCCAGAAATGAGTATTATTTCTATCAATAGGAATAAATCTTTTTTTTTTTTACGTGTGTTTAATATTCATGTAAATTTTATCAGCTTTATAATTAAGAAATATGAAGATTTATTAGTTAAATATTTTTTCACACTTTATATTATAACTTACCGAAAACTTCATATTAAGGAAGAATATGTCCAGTATTATTTTCTTTTTTAAAAAGAAATGATTTAATCTAATGTGAATAAATACATGTTCAATATTGTTATTTTCCCTGCATAAAGAGATAGTAGTACATACCTAATGTTTTAATTAACATACATTTGTGTTGAGAATAGTTTTGAGCAACATTTTCTGAAATCTCTATCTACGAAAAAGTAAACAAATCTGACACTGATAGCATATGCATGCACACTAACAATAAACTTGAGCTAAAAGTTACAAAATGTTAAGGTTTTCTAGACCCGAGAATTGCTTTATAGACCAGAACTTGAAGTGCGAACACATGGATAATTCTTAGCAAGACAGTTTTATTCTAGCCTAGAGTTTTACCTGGTATACTTAAAGTTGGACCATTCCGGGATTATTCCAGGACAGGATATCTCAAACAATGCCTAAGTCTATTCAGTTGTAATTAAGTTTGGGAGCCTCTAAGGCTAAATAACAAAGTTACATTAAAAATCGAAAAGTATCTCTTTTAAAGCAATCTTTTAATAAATGGGATTAAAACACTTGTTTTATTAGTTATATTACGTTATTGCATAAATCAATTTTTTCATAAATATAAATTAATTTTAAGAAATGTGCTTACATAATAAATATATAATCTTTGTTATCACTATAATTTGACTTAATTTGATATAAAAAAAGTGCGAGTATAATAAATAGCTATATTACAGACTATCATTTCAATTTGCCAAAAAAATTTCAAAAGTCTAGAAATATTCAAAATGTTTAAAATTATACAATTTTAACTAATTAATAATCGAAGGAGAAATCGATTTATATTTCTTAAATCCATAGAAAGTAAAATGTCATATTTTCCTCAAAACTCTTGAACATTGAATAAACTTTAAAATACACATCTATTTTTAAAACAGCAGCAATAAATTGCTTTTTACAGTTTAATTTAATGAATTTACAAGCATATATATATATATATATATATATATATATATATATATATATATATATATATATATATATATATATATATATATATATAAATGCAAAGTTAGATATAGAACTAAAAGCACAAGAATATAAAATATTTAAGTTTAGCAATACATTTAGCGCAAAAGCAGCTATAATAGTATTAGTAAGATATAGTTAATAGTATATTTTATAAAATACAATGAATATAATGAAACAAAATACAATGAAAAATGCCAAATGGAGAATAGTACATTGAAAATATTAAATGCCAAATATAGAATATTAGATGGAAAACAATATATTGAAAATATTAAATGGAAAAAATTATTTTCTTTGTAATTTCTTTCAAGTATTTTTTCAATGTATTGTTTTCCATTTAATATTTTCAATATATTGTTTTCCATCTAATATTCTACATTTGGCATTTAATATTTTCAATGTACTATTCTCCATTTGACATTTTTCATTGTATTTTGTTTCATTATATTCATTGTATTTTATAAAATATACTATTATAAATAAATTACACTATTATAAATATACTTTTATAAATAAATTCAAGCAATATGAAATATTAGAAGTAATTCTGAAGAACCAAATGATAATAAGGTTTTCAATCAAATATTTTGATAAAACTAACAGGTGTTTCTGTTGACTTAGCATTATAAATTTGACATTTTAAATGTGATAGAGCAATACTTGGCATTCAAATACTAAGTTTTTCTCAATCAAATTTCTTGATAAAACAAATACGTGGCTTTGTTATTTTAGTTTAAAGTGGGAATTTTAAATTTAGCAACAATAGTTTGATGAATGGAAAGTAAATGACGGAGAATGTAGTTAAAGAGCGTAATCCTGACAGCTACATAAAAAGAGGTAGAGTTTCCATTTCACGGATGCCACTTCACCTGACTGATTCCCCTTTCAACCTTAAAAGATTACCATTTCCACTGAAACAATCCTTCTCCATCATGAACTAAAAGTTATGTGTGTGTTTCCAGGTACCGCTAAATTGCTTGAAAACGTCAAGTTTCAGTCATGATCCATTTCACGCAGCATGTGAAACTAAGAATCTTTTAATAACAATTTTTGATTTCCAATAATATCATCGCAAATAAACAAACAGCTATAATTTAAAATACAGTTTATAATTACATTTTGAAGAAACTATTTATGAAATTACATTACTCTTGAAATACGGATACATTTAAATTATTGCTCTGTTTAAGTCTTGTTGGAAAAAATAAATTAACAGAAAATAATTAGTATCACATGAAATGAGCTGTTACTATTGAATGATATTATGCAATTTGTCATTATTGACGGCATGTAATGTATAACAACAATTGAAGAATACACTAAATTATCCCATTGTTTTTATAAGTTTTTTAAAGCTATGTATATATATATATATATATATATATATATATATATATATATATATATATATATATATATATATATATATATATATATATATATATATATATAGTTAATTTTTAATAATAAATATTTACAAATAAAATTAATCAAATACTAAATGGAGAATAATAAACAGTTGGCCATGCTGGTACTTCGTTCCATTTTTCTTTTAAATTTTAAAGTATCTAATCAACATATGTTCTATCTGTTTACTATATTTCGTATTTTCAATTTATTCACTGTTTAGTATTTGATTAATTTCATAAAAATTTAGTATTAATTATATATATATATATATACACTTCGAATAATAAATACATATTATTTCAACTTATTCAAATTTTAGCTTATTATTAATTTGTTTCTACATCACTTATGTTAAAAATAACTTTTTCATGAATTGTGATAAAAGAAAACATTTGTAACTAATCACTTTGTTGAATGATTAATACATTATATAATAACTTAAGACTTTTGAATGTTAAATTAGAATATTATTTATTCTTAAATTTATAAATTGATTTTATGTTTTAAAATATTTTATGAAGATATATTTTAAAGACGATATTTAATATGAATTCCTAAAAGCATGTGAATATCTATTTTCAGTAAAGAAAGTTTGAAAGAAAATAAAAATAAAAAACATAATTTTTTTGAATTTTCAAAAATATATTTTTACGTCTCGAAAAAGCTACATTTATTCTTGCATATCATTAAGTACCAATAGTTTCCGTTCCTCTCTCTCTTTATTTCTGTCCAAAAGTAATTTTTCCTGCATGTTTTTATTACTGATTATAAATAATCATAATTCGTAACACTAGCCCAAATGATATTCTACTCACATAACGGAATAAGATGGAAAAGATCAAAGATTTATAGAATAAAATATATAGTTCTGATATAAAAATTAAAATTAAAAACAAACACTTTTGAAACGTTGCCACGTAAAGAGTTATGAAGTTTCAAACACATGATGCAGACCAACATCTTAAAGGTTAAAATGTTGATTGTTAATATGATTAAAACTATTTTCTAATAAATAAAAAATAATTGGGCAACATATATATTAACAAATTATATTTTTTATTCATTGAAGTTTTCTATAATTGAGTAATAAACTAAGCTTAATATTGAGTATCTTATTCCTTAAATGAAGTCAATCGCTTAATCAAATCAATTGAAATATAATATATTTAGTTAACTAAACCATTCATTAAGATACTCTTTTATTTTTGATAATTAATCATTCTGAATTGATGAAATACACCTAAAAGTATAATCCAAGAATCAAAACAGTCTAAATATAGGGATAAATGAATAGAAATGATGTAACTAAAATAGTTTATGTAAAATATAAAATTTGATTTTTAATATCGCTTATATCAAATATTAAAATTTATGTAACAAAGAGAAAAATCGTTAAATTTGAATGTCATTCGGGCCACCTGCTCCTTATTAGCTCAAAGAACACTTTATTCCTTATATAAAATGTTGCTACTGTCTCTGTAATATGAGAATGGTTACAAAACATGCGAAATTTCCATAGATCTCTAGAAAATAAAGTAATAATGAACACTGTTGCGTTCTTCATAATAAAATGAAAATTACTGAAATGAATTCATTATAATCACGTGCGAAAGAATATTTATACTTGTAAAAATTTTTTAATCTCAAATGAAAATAATGTATAATTAAAAATGGAGGTATGTGTGTGATTATGCAGTTTTACATTTCATACAACAGACAAATATATTTGAAACGGAGTATTACGGGAGAATTGAAATGCACGTTACTTATCACCTTGGAAACTTAAGTACGCTTAGAGTACGTTGCAAATCCACTGACCGGAAGAAAGTGAAAATGAAATATACTGCGCATTTCGGGAATCCCTTTTGATAGTAAAAGAATATTTTTATATTTTTAACAAAAATTCAATAATAATGAATTTATAAAATTCTTATTTGTCTTACTTTAAGTGATTAGCGATGGACTAATTACTCTAATAACTGAAATGAGAATATTCAAAACGGATGAAAACTGACTTTAATATACAAGAGAGAGTTATTATTAAGTAGAATATAAGTATGTTATCTGTTAAGGTAATGGAGATAAAGTATTATGTGGGGGTAAATGGTACAATTATGAAAACAATTTAACCAAATTTCTCTATATATTATAGGAAATATGAGTGCACACACTGTCTGCATATCACAGGAATAACTTTTTGCACAAGAATGCCAATTTCTCAGTGTCTGTCTTTGTCTATCGGATTATGGCATATTTCATTTTTAACAGGTGGAGCCAGAAGAAATACTCAAACTGAATTCTTAAGGCTTACCGAATGCCTTAAGAATAACACGAGATACTACCTAAATGCCTCCTATTCATAATGTTCTTAACCCCTACGGGAAATGAGTAGCTCTCGTTACTAAGTCGCTAAATACACCACTTAACAGGAGCCATTCTTGTTGTAAACCGATAGTAATCTCCAGAATAATACATTAATATCAATCAAATTCTATTCATAACGATTTCAGTAAGGCAATCTTCAAGCTAAACAAGAGTAAAATTGAGTATTACGGTCCCTGGGGCCTGAGCAGCTACCAGGCTCGTCGGTAGGCGGTGGATCACCGAACGTCCTGTAGGAATGACAGGATAGCCTTGAATATAGAATCAGAGGCCGCGAACCAGCTCCCGTAAACCCTGGTGTTATGCGTTCCGTGCCTAGGGCTAATTGGCACCACGGTATTGGTGTCTTAACGGAGCCTCTAGTTGCCTGGCAAACTTCTAGAGTAATTTGCCTTGCCCAGTATCTCAGGCAATGCTGGGTGGACTTATATTACCTGAGCTTATAAATTGTTATCTTGTGGCTGAAAAGACACAAGAAATAACAAGCCTTTCTGCATCTACAGGTGATGCCTCTGAAGTTGACCTTGCTGAAAAAGACAAGTGAACTCAGAGGCTGTCTTGTAAAGGGGCAGTAATGAATCCTTCACTTGAGGTAGAAATGACCTCCAAACCATCTTCTGGTGAAAGTCAGGAAGCTATCCCTAGTATGACTGACTCTCTGACCAGATGGGACTATTTCAGCAAGACCCTATCTGCTGGAAATGTCATACGCAAGAGGAAACGGCAGAGCATATCATTTATGAATGCGAGGCTCTTGCCCTCCCTAGATTAACCTCTTTAGGCATCATCCATACTAGAGAGTTACACCTAGACTCCATTAAAGGGTTATCGGACTTTATTAATAAAGTGGGAGACCCGAGCAACTGGAACTAGGAAACATTGGGCTTGGAGTTAATGGTACAAAATGCTGATAAAAGCAGAGGTGCCCAATGACATACAAACCCAATTCTAAGAAGAAGAGGAAGAAGAAGAAGAGTATTACGGTCTCACCTTGGCGAACTTGGTGAAAAAGTTTTTCGCCAAGTGCCTTAGACAGGCGTTTTGGAAATTAATTGGCAACCCAAAAATAATTCCAATAGGCCTGGAATTGGCGTTAATAAACGGCGGGAGTTTCAGCCGACTTCGAATTTCTCCTCCCCCACCTAACACTAAATAAGAAAACAATAACAACAACCATGTAAGTAATGTGGGGTCTCCCACAGATTTTGAATTGTTAAGCCTAACCGCATGCAAGAAAACAGTAATCGTAATAAGAATTGATTAAAGATTCTATTTAAAAATATTGCAGAATAGTTAAAAATAAATAAAATAATGAATCTCTGTTATTAAAGATAGAAGTTACACAAATCATCAATACATAGGGGATATACGGGTATTCGTGTTGCCTCCGCCAAATGACACATTTCCTCACCTTCTTCGCCAAATCTAAGCGATTACAGTCACAGCATGGTAACCCAGCTACGATGAGCTGTAGGCGGAGCTATCGTTGCCGGGGAAAATGTGACTGGTTGAAATATAAGGTGGAGAAATAAACATCATTATGACATGTGAGTGAACGTAGTATATTTAGCAGCGTTTTTCTTGTTCTAAGATATTTCGTTCATATTAGGATTTATTTTCATATTCATATTAGGATATTTCGTTCATATTAGGAATATTAGGATTTTTCTGATAATTTTATAAAGCGATTGTCTTATTATATATTTATATATTTATATATTATATATTTTATTTTCAAAAATGTATATTTTACAGCAGTGAATGATGTTAATATATAATATATATAGATTAAATGTATTTATAAATAACAGTGAGTTAGGATAAATTAATTAGTTATGCATTTCATTTGCCATTAATGATGAATTTGATTAATTACTTCATCAGTGTTGATCACTTCAATTTTTTCAAATTCGCCACTTAAAAATGCTAAGTCACTCCAATAATTTTGTCCCATGGTTGATCGTATATGTCAGAATTAATTTTAATTTACTGAACGAACGTTCACAGCTAACAATTGACGTTGAAATAGTAAAAATTGTCTGTACACTCATAATTTTAATAACATCTTCACATTATGCAAGTTAAAAGCTTCAATGGAGTTTAAGATTTAATTTCTTTGGAGCATTGAATTATATACTTATATATTTTTTATAATAAAATCATAAATATTCTCAGCCAAAACATGCAAATTTGTAATATTTTTTATTTTTCAAAAACTGATATACTCAGTATTTAAGTTTTCTATTGACTAAAATTCTTATTGGGAATTAGACTTTTAATTGTTGTTCCTGATCTAACTAGACCTTGTAAAAAAGATAGTTTAAGGACAAACAAATCAATGCAGGTATTCAAACTTGACAAGAGTTTTAGCATTCTTATCTCATGATTATGCGAAATTTTCTCAGTCGTTTACTTTACCAATGATGAATGTCTACTTATTTTTAATTTTTAATAGGACATTCTTACGATTTTAAAATATTTTTTTTTATTCAAAAGAGCATGTTTTTGTTTTTTCATATTGTTTTACGCAATGGCATATTTTCTTTTTGATTCAATAATTTATACATTAAGATCTTTTTAATTTTTAACAGTGCAGAATCGGCATAAATCGAACATTATTTTTTACAATAATTATGCCCGATTTCATTATATTCCTCCAGAATGATTTCTCTTAAGCTAAAACAGGTTTTTGTTATAAATTGTATTAATTAAAAATAGGTTTTAAGTAAAGGTAATGAATACATGCTAAACAGAAAATAAAATTCGGTATTTTTTTTTTTTTTGTTCCAAAAATCAAGATTTTTAAAAGTCAAAATTTTCGAACCAAGTTCATCGTTTTTAACAAAACCATATTACTTAAGAATATTTAATCCTTGTGATCTCTAAGTTTTTAACTAATTTTACATTAAATCTAATTTTAATTTAAAAATGGAATAGCTTGCTCGTAGAATTATCATTTTAAATACTTATATAATTTTATAAATGATCGACAAAAAATGGAAAATCTTAGTTTTAAAAACTATGTTTTTATGTAAACAAAATAATATAGGTTACATCAATTTTTGTTGAACGCTAAAAAATAACTTTGTAAAATTAATTTAATTCGATCAAACTTGATTTTAAAATGAATCATAAAACTTTAAATAAAATTTTAACATTCACAACTGTAATTAATGTATTTAAATTTTTCTTCATAATGAAATTATTTTCATAGAAAAATTATATTTATTTCAGTATCATGCTTCGTTTCTGAGCTTCGTTTCCCTTTTCTGATGAATATATAGCTTGTGACAAGATTATATTTATCAGAAAATGGAAACAAAGCTTAGATATTAGCATGATGCATACTTTTACTGAAGACACAAATGTTTTAAATGTAAATATTTTCAAATTAATGTTATAATTATACTTTCAAGGTTTATTTATTATATTTATCTATAAGAACTAACTAAAAATATGAAAATATATCGAGAGATATAAAATAATCAAAAACATAAATCTTAACATGATGAAATTAATTTTAATTCTATATCGTAATATTTGGTTAATAATTTTTGTTTGGAATCAAATATTCAAATTTAAAAAATAAGGTTTTAAAACGATATTAATTTTCGAAAATCTATAGAATTTTCGTCACTTAGTAACCACTTGTTCCAACAGATGTTTACAAAATGCACATCTGTTTCAGAAACATAATAAAATGATGTTGCCATAAATTAATGATCAAATTTAAATATGTAAAAAGTGTTTGTATTTCGTAATAATAAACGTTATTTTGTATAAGGAAAACAGCAGAGAACAAGATAAATTATTTAATTTCTTAACTGTGAGGTTCAAAATTATTTTAATAAATGTTTATGTAAGTTTTAGGATATTTTAAACTAATATTCCCTAAATATAATCATTGATTAAAAGTTAATGTTTCTTACAAATTCCGGAAAATATTAAACTTCCTTCATCAGTAAAAGAAATATTTTCATTTAATGATTTAAGAACTATATTTTAAATATTACATTTTGATTTTCAAGTACTTCAATAAATAACAGCAATACTAAAGGTTATACTTTACATTCCTGAAATAGAATATTACAAATAAACACTATGGTATGATCAATCCTTTTTCGTGTGTTTTAGAAATAAAATTTCAATGAGTAAATTCTGATATTAAGCTAAAAAATTTGGGTTTGAATAAAATATCTCTAATATAAGAAATAAATTTTATAGTTGCGATAAGATAATAAATTAAGATACTTGTTTTTAATAGGTTAACATTAAAGCAAAATTAATGTTGTCGAAACTAGGTAGAGTATTTATTTTCGATTAGTGAATTTATGCTCACAAAAATGTATTTTATGAATATTTAGTACTTTAATCAAAACTATTTAAAAAACATTTGATGCAATCAAGTGAAACAAAATATTTATATTTTATAACTATCAAATGAAGAAGGAAGTTAAAACATTATTTTACAAAACTATTTTTTAAACAATCCTTCTCGAAATTTACTACTTCTGATCTTTTGCATATCAAGGTAGATATAGTTCGGTGAAGGGAAAAATATTTAATGTAAAATAAATTTGAATATATGTGAAAAAATGTGTGATATTAACAGTTTTATATAAAATATTTAATAACTAAATTATTATTCTAAATAGTAGCGTTAAGATTTCCCCATTTTTATTTCTGCTTTTATTCTCCTTCTAAAAACAATTTTCATGCGTGAGATATATTTATTTTAATATTTAGGCATAACAATTCAAGAAATACTAAAATAAATATAATAACAACATAGATTCCAGTAAGGAACGATATTTTTTTACAAAATTATAGAAACCGAAATCATTCGGAACATGAAAAACTTACAATCAACATTTTTTCCCAATATTTAAACTGAAGTCAGTAGCTTACTATTTCCCCTAAAAGCTATTGTTAGTCAATTAAGTTAGTTTATTATTTTTCTAATTATTAAAAATATACAATTTTGTCAAAATTCTTCAGTTTGTAAGTATTAAAGCATTCAAACCACTTCTTTTAATGATTTTGAAAATTATTTGATGATTTTAGAAATATAATATTGATGTAGCACGGATTAAAGCTAATTATCAATTAAACAATGAATTAACTAGTTACTACAGATATTTAAAGGTTTTTCTGATTCTTTTGTTTAAAAGGTATGATGCATTTAACTACTTTAGAGCAATGATTAAAATCATTTGATCCAATCTAATATTTTTTATTTTTTTATATCAAAAGAAAATTATATATATATATATATATATATATATATATATATATATATATATATATATATATATATATATATATATATATATATATATATATATATATATATATATATATATATATATGATATATGTATATGTATATTTACTTTAGAATTTAAATACAAAAACTGCTTAGTAATAAATTTCCGGATAATATTTTCTAAATAAAGAAAATTCATATTTAGTGTTGCAAAAAATTATAACAGGGACTTGTAGAAATTTTCTAGCCGGACATTCACAAAGCAAACCACTAACACATGTTGGTTTCTTCAGCTGACAACGATTGATGGACTTCCCCGCTGTAAGTCATTACAATGAAATTATTTTGAGATGGCCTAGTGTAAAGCCGGAAATACGTCCCATCAATAATTAGAGGCGTTTGTATTCTTGACAAGAGTTAATGGGGGTGTTATACAGGGTGTTATATCTGTTTCTTATTGATTAGTAAGGATGCAAATTTTAAGGACATCTAACGCAATTCTTTTATTTGTAATTTAATTTTAAGAATTTTTCATTAATGATATTTCAATTTTATAAAATTTCCCCTTTCTTTTGAGAGCTATATCTCATCATGCTATTGTTGTTAAAATACAATTAAAAGTTAAAAATTTATATTTACAAAAGAAAATATAAAATTTTAATAAAATATTGTTTGTTAAATAAAAGGATCTAATCTCTTATAAACAATTAATAGAATGTTAAATAATATTTCAGAAAATTAAAATATTTAAAAAAATTTTCATTTTGATTTTTTTAAATAGTAAATAATTACATCCAGAGAGAAGTGCTGATGACATATTTATCAGCCGAAACAATATTAATTAGATATTATATTCTTTATTTGGAATAGAAAAGATTTATTTGATTAATCAATATTATAATGTTTTATAGACATGTAACTTGATTTCAGCTGTATAACTTGACTATATAACTTTAAACTAAAATAGAAGACATTTCAAATGTTTAAATTTATAACTGCAAAAAGTATAAAAAATAAAGTTTCTTTTCATTAACTTTCCTCCTTTTCCATAATCATTTGCATATTTTTAGTACAGTTTTTATTATTTTTTTAGGTATTTTGTAAATTACTAGAGGTAATATTTTAACTAAGGACGCTTTGTTTCTTATTAAGAAAAAGCAATTTGGCCAGTACATTTCGGGGATAATATTTTTAAGTAACATTTGTTATATATATATATAGTTTAATTGTAGGTATATTACATTTACAGTTTTTCTGATAAAGAAGCATTACTTCTTTATCAGATAATGTGCAAACGTGATATACTCTTCTCTTTTACTATAAATTTTTGAAATTAAATTTTTGAAACTATTAAATTTTTGCAAAATAATTACAATGTATTAATAAATCGCAATTTATATTTAGGTTATTGAAATTCATTTAATTGTATAAATATTTAAATTCTGTTCTAGGATAACTATTGAAAATTACAACATTAATGAATCTTGAAAATTAATTTTTAAGTTACTTAAATAATCAGCTATAATTTTAGGAAAAATTGAATGTCTTTTAAATTTTAAACGATATATCTACTGAAAGAAAAATAATTTTATTTTATTCAGTAATTGTGATTTGGCTCATATTTTATACACTCTTTGAAAATAATGGAAAAATTATATTTGGTTACTAGCAGAAGGTGAATACTTTTATAACAAGCTTTTGAATAATTTATATCATTGAGAATTTCTCTTTGAATATATATTTCCTTAAATGAGTATTTTTCTTTTGAAAGAAAAGTTTAAAATAAGGCAAAAACATTGCTTATTCAAAAGGAAATTTTAATTTTTAGATTTAAGACAATTACATTAATCTTATAATACTCTATAAAGATATAAATACCATAAGCAAGAAAAATTAAATTATTAACTATGACTATCAGATCTGACAATAATTTTTTTTCCAGTCCAAGGACATTAGCAATTTTTAAATATTTGATCAAATTTGAACTTCAAAATCTGCCTTATTTTTGTGTAAACTTATGCGTAAAAGATACGATTAAAAACAGATACATAAAACTACTGTTTTCTAGAATGAGTATTAATAATATATTTTCATTTTTGTGTAATAGATGGAGTAATAAAGAAATAATTTTGCTCACTTCTAATCAATAAATGGTGATTATCAAAAAAATAATTTTCTATTCTTTGGATGAGTACAAATCTTTAAACATTTATTCCAATTATAAGTTTCATTTTATTACATAGTTAATTCCACACTTTTAAAGGATTTGAAATTAAATACTCAATTTAAATTCTGAAGCTTCAAATAAATGGCAAATTAAATTGATAAAATAAAAATTTATTATTAATATGGTTTTAGATAAAGTAAATTGAATTGTAAAATAAGATTACAAATTTAATTTTAGAAGTAATTAGATAAATGACCTATTTTGTTTACAGAATTCATTCCATGCACATTTTATGCAATTTAAAAGAAAGATAAATTTTACAATTATTCTGTGATTAACAATTTATGATTCAAAAATATTTAATTTCTTTTATTAAAGAGAAAAAAATTGAATACATGTATCATTATAGAAAGCGATTTTAAACATTATTGCATTCATTTGTTTATCGATTCATAAAATTTCTGTTAGCGTTTTCATTTGCTTACATTATTACAACCGCCCTACTAGGTAACGCCATTCACCACACCCCTTTTCAGACTACCTCTTTAGGTTTGTATTAAATAAGAAACGTCGCCAAAATATACCAAGTACGGTTACAGTTTACCTTGCCAACACGACTTCGGAAAAACTCTCAAT
>JAJQOW010001467.1:0-47785 GCA_037975125.1 Latrodectus hesperus
TGTATCTTGTGACATTTTTTATCGTGTGCACGCAGATTACAGAGTTGGACAAAAGACAAATGGCATTGCTTACATTCGTAAGATTTCACCCCTGTGAGAAGAACTTGACGTCTCTTGAGAAATCTCGCGTGAGGGAATCTTTGTTTGCATTTTCACACGTTAGCTCTTGAATGTGAATCTTCTGAAGCACCTTGAGAAAATCTTTGCGCACAATGCTTGAATTCAAATGGTAGAGTCTACTGTGTGAAACTTTAGGTGCCTCTTGAAAGATCTTGCTTGAGAAAATCTTTTTACACAATGTTTGCAGGCATACGGTTTCTCTCTTGTATGAGTTTTCTGCCTGGAACCAGGGGGTACGCGTACCTTCCTGGGGCTTGAGCAGCCACCAGGCACGTCGGCAGGTGGTGGATCACCGAATGTCCGGTAGGAATGACAGGATAGCCTTGAATATAGAATCAGAGGCCGTGAACCAGCTCCCGTAAACCCTGGTGTTATGCGACCCTTGCCTAGGGCTATTTGGCACCGCGGTAATGGTGTCTTAACGGAGCCTCTAGTTGCTTGGCGAACTTCTAGAGCTTTTTATACCTTGCCCAGTAACTCGGGCAATGCTGGGTGGACTGTTATATTACCCGATCTTATTAGTTGTTATCTTGTGGCTGAAAAGACACAAGAAACAACTAATCTTTCTGCATTTGCAGGTGAAGCCTCTGAAGTAGACCTTGCTGAAAAAGACAAGGGAACTCAGAGGCAATCTAGAGAAGGGGCAGCAATGTATCCTTCACAGGAGGTAGAAGTGACCTCCATACCATCTTTTTCTGGTGAGAGTCAGGAAGCTATCGCTGGCATGACTGACTCTCTGACCAGATGGGACTGTTTCAGCAAGACCCTATCTGCAGGAAATGTCAAATTCAAGAGGAAACGGCCAAGCATATCATTTACGAATGCGAGGCTCTTGCCCTCCCTAGATTAACTTCTTTAGGCATCATCCATACTAGAGAGTTATTACACCTAGACTCCATTAAAGGGTTATCGGACTTTATTAATAAAGTGGGTGACCCGAGCAACTGGAACTAGGAAACATTGGGTTTGGAGTTAATGGTACAAAATGCTGATAAAAGCAGAGGTGCCCAATGACATACAAACCAAATTCTAAGAAGAAGAAGATGATGATGATGAGTTTTCTGATGACTTTTGAGGCTGCTTGACTGAGAGAAACTTTTTTCCCAATGTTCACACTTATACAATCGCAGTCCTGTACGAAACCCGTCATGAATTTCGAGATTCTTACTTTTAGAGAGATTCTTCTTACAGTACTGACCTTTATACGATTTCTGTTTTTCGTGAGATATCTCATGAAGCTTAAAACGGTCAGGTGATGTGAGGGGTTGGTCACATTTATCTCAGGATGCTGGCCTGTATGAGCTTCTTGGTGAATTCGGAAAAGAGTTTAACTTGTAAAAACCCTCCCACACCATTTGCAAAATATCACTTTATTGATATTCAGGATTAATTCCACATACACTTTTTGATAGAAAATAAAATCTTCTCTATTATTTCATTCACATTTTTGTATCTAGTAAGCGATAGTTTTAAACATTACATACTTTCCAAGAATCTCAATCAAAAATTTGCATAATTTAAATGAATTTCTGTAATAATTTAATATATTTTTAACGAGTTAATTAACAAATTATAAATGTCAGAACATAATATTATTGGAGAACAAGTATGTCATGTGTGTGTTCAGAAACATCCAATTTTCTATTTTAAGATTAGTTTTATAAATTAAAAATTCTAGTTTTGTTCTGGAAATGTAGGATAATTTTATATTCATGCACTGGAGTGGTTTGAAAGTAGAAAAATTAAGAGCATAATCACTTATATAATGTATTTAATTCATCGGTTTCTAAAAATAAATGGAGGGTCAGGCACATATTTGGTTAAATAATAGGCTATCACCGACAAGTCATCACGTGTACTTAAAAGAAAGAAAATAAGTACCGAAATAAATACGTACCATTTTCAAAATCTGTCCCCATAATTTTTTCTGCAATATACTTCAACGGGAAATTTAGTTATTGCATTACAACTGCAATGGTAATGACTGTACACTAACTTTTCTGTCACCGATGAGAGATTGAGTTCAATTCGAATCGTTCGGCAGAAATACATTCCAAACTTAGCATTACAGAAATCAATTTCACTGTTATTCAAGGTATTTTTATTAGTTATTCAAATAAAACACGTAAGAAAGAATCTTTTCTTATTATTGTTTTCCTTTGTTGTTATATCTAAGCTCAGAGCTTGTGTGGGATACAAATTTGGTTTGGGGTAATAATAGGCTTCGCTCGTACACCAATGATTTTTTCAGACCCTAGATGTTTCTCAGTGGGATATTGCGAGCCCCAGTAGCCCTCTTCCAAGCGCTTCAAACATGCCCTATAATGTTGAAGTCTGGAGATCTACTTGGCCAGTATCTGGCGAATATCCTCGCTTTCTAGAAATGCGTCGACCAGGAGAACTCTATTTCCGTTAAAATGCCAAGTGCACCCCTCAAAATGTAATATTCCAAAACCTAATATCTGTACATCACAGCAATTGTATTAACTCTGCTAAAAATATGAAAGGGTGTGCGGTAATTTAATATGATAATTTACCATACCATTGAACCTCCGGCGCCATTATGGTAAATGTCGTGGACATTTGAGGGCAGGTTACGAATCTCTTGTTCTACCCATATGAACTTACGGCGGGAATCTGTAGTTAGGTTGAACCGGGACTCAGCAGTGAAAGTATTGGCTGCTCATGGTTCATATACCAATCTTTGTGCTTTCTGCAAACATGCTAAACAGACTCTCCTATGCGTAAGAAGTGAACGGAATGCCAATCGCTGGTCTTCGTGCAAACAACCCTCTCTCATGAAGTCTTCTGGAAATGGTCATCTTGAACCCCGACATTCCTGTGGCTGTATACAGGTCAGGAGAGTGCTGCAAGATGTAGCTCTCTGTTATGCTTCGCTAGAATATACAAATGGAGATTATCTCCGGCCGTCAAATCTCTTGCAAGACCTTGCACAAACAATCCCTCAACAGACCCAGTTTCTTGATATTGTTTCCGTAAGTTGCAAACGAAGCTTGGAGTTAAATCGAACTCTATTAGTCTGGACTTGAGATTGACCTGCTACGATCGTTCCCACAACCTCATTTCATCATTTAAACGTTAGAGATTGCTTATTGTTATAGTTTGAATTCAATTGCTTGCTGTGCAAAAACAAGAAATTCAGAGAGATGCGCCAGCAAAATAAAAGCGTATTTCGTAACGAGCGCTTATAAAGCATGTTTTTCTACAGGCTCTGTCCACACATACCATTACATTCACCAATACGTATTTGACGTACAAGATTTGCATCTTTATCTCGAAGAAGTGATTTTACATTTCGTTCAGTTCTTTTCAAGAAATTCAAAAAAAATATACAAATTCTCTTAATTTTCGAACAACATGTATATAATTAAAAGAAATTATGAGAAATAATTGAACTATCGTAGTAATTATTCTTTGTACGTACTATAAAATTTTTTTATTCTAAATAACCTACTTCAGTGCATTGTGTGAATGCTACAAAATGTTTCTTACCCATAGTTACTCTAAACACATTAAAATTAATAAAGTGCGCATTTTCTCATGCCAAGTTGTCCCTGTATTGTTCCTTTTTGCACTTGAGGTAACGGATAAAGAGGTCAAGATTTTAAGGGGGATTTTGAACCTCTAAGAGTCTCGCTGTTTACGATGTGGACTCCAAAGCTACAAATTTTTCATCTGAAATTCAAATTGCTAACCATCCTGATACCATATAGACACACTTTTTCTGGGTGAATGCATCGAATTCATGAAAAAAATGAAACATAGCCAAATTTATATATTACTAATTTTGCATTTTTATGTATAATTGCAATGCTTTTACCATAAATTCCATCCATATATTTAATTAATGCCTTCATATATGGATATACACCATTAATGGAAAATATTAACACACAATTTCTATTACTTCATAGTCTTCGAAAAAGTTTCTCTATTCATTAAGACTACGTGAAAATTACGAACCAATTAAGCTCGAATTTGTCAGTTAAGGCTACAAACATCATAAATTGTGCGTTAACAGTGGTTTTGTAGTTGGATATTGCTTTTCGAAGAAAAAGGTCGCGGATTCAATCCCAGTCACTTTTGAAAAACGGAAGATGGATGCCTTATTTCTGCTTTTTACATGTGCCTCGTGTAGAATTTGTTTGTCATGTAGAAAATGCTTGAGAATTTCAGTGTTTTTATCGGCGACAAAGAAATATGCCCCATTATCTATGAAATGTCCCCCAAAGAAAGCATCATTATCTGTGGATATCGTTGGTTTTCGGCATTAGGATGTTCATTATATGCGTTGTCAATGTATCATGAGTTAAAATGGAAAAAAAAGATGTTTAAAAATTTTATTTATCTCAACAATTTAAAACAATTTTGGAGATAAAAATGTAAATTTAAATTTTTTTAAAAATAGTTTTAATGGAAATATTACGTTATAGTTGACAAAAGACTTGCTTCCTTGTCCGACTGTGGATATTTTAAATTAATTTGAGATGTAGGTAAAATAAAATTTCAGCGTCAAAGTATCCTAAAATAAACTCATCATGCTTTTGATGTCGAAAATTCCTCTATGGAACATAAAATGTCAGGTTCGATTCCAGTTGAACAACAGAAACAAGCAGCGCTTCTTAGATTTAGATCTCTCGAACAGAGTGCTTCGCAGTTTTCCATGCTGCTATTCTTTGACAAGTAAGGACGGCTTCTTATTTGTGAAAGACCTCATTATAAACGTTTTATGTTTGAATATTAAAATGTTTTTTTAGCCGCCCTGCCTTTACTAAGCGGTATCAAATCACAAATTAGGACACGATAAAATAAATTTTAAAAATCAAAATTATTTAACAGTCCATTATATAAAAAAGTTGCAACGTTCAGGCACTTGTTGTTGCTATGTATATCGAAGCTGTATTTACGGTTATTATTTCAATTTCAATGAATAATTGAATTGTTTTCAATAAATAATTTAAATCAAGATTTAATTATGCATAAAAGTATACATTCATGTATTAACAAAACTTTTCATTGTTTAACAAAAAGAGAAATTGTTAAATTTTTGTTTCTGGCCAGAAGAAATTGCATTAGTTGTAAATTTTTCTCTCATTGAAGCATAATATAAATTGATAAGAAATAAATATCTCAATGTTATACTTGCTTGATTAAATTTAATGCAAAATGAAATTATATTCATGATAAATTTTATATATTTTATTTTTATTGTAAATAGTATAAAAGTGCAGTATGCAAGATTTAGAAATTATTTCGAAGAAAAAAACATGAGTACATAATGAAACACTATTTTTGGATATGTAATAAAAAAATTTTTTATTTAATTTGCAAGATTTAAAAAATTTGCACTGAAGAAATAAATACAATTTACTTCAATGTTCTATATGTGACAGGAATTGGACTAGTTTTCAGTTTATTATTCAAAAGTTCATATTTAAAAACTCATTTTGTTTTTAGCAATTAGATTTCCGCTTTGCCAGAGACTGAGGGAAACATATGAAGACAGATTTTAACACAAGTAATCATTATTTTCATTTTTGCTTCTATAACTACATTCCTGTGCATACATTAAATAATTTTCCAGTACTAATCTGTTATTCAAACAAATTTAAACAAGAGACAGTAGTTTTTTAGCTTTGGTTAACACATTTTTTTATGAAAAAGATTAATATGTGACAACATACTCTTCCTTATCTTTAAAAGGACACCAAATGCCACCTAATAAAGCTTTTTGTGAAAATATATGCAGTGACATATGAAACATAAAATTACAATTATAAATTTATAAAAATAACTTCTGAAATTAGAAATTGATTATACGTGCATATAATAATTATATACTGATAATTATTATGATATTAATTGCATATGATATACTTTGATCATCAATGTATTCTAAATATATTCTTCAATATATTGGAGAGATGATAGCATGTTCTGTAATGATATCATGCATGTTAAAGAGTGGTACCCATTTCATTATATGATTCACACAGCCAAAAAATATTATCCTCTGAGCTCTTGTATGCATCACTATTTCCTTAGACTTAAGTGATTGAAAGGAAAATACCAATTCAGATGTCAATATCGTCATTAGTGCCTTTGGCATATATATATATATATATATATATATATATATATATATATATATATATATATATATATATATATATATATATATATGTATATATATATATGTATATATATATATTTTTACATCGTATTTTCAGCGAATTTTTACATCGTATAATAGACTTATTGTGATCTCACTGGATTAAAAAAATCATTTTTATTGCATTTAACATTCTATACATTTCTAAATTTGAATGTGAGCTTGTTTGATAGTTTTTGTGCGGTATTTTTATATTTTTAAACAATATTAATGTTTTTTTAAATTTGTGTCAGCTTTTAATTGTTTTATAATTGTTAATAAACCATGTTTATAATGCCAATGTATCATTAGGTATTTTACCACGCGTTAAAGTTGACATCTTAAATTACTAAAATTACAAACGAGAACGTTTGTAAAGAGCTTACAAACTGCTGAACCTAAGAATCATGATTGAAACAACACAACTGAAATTTTTTTATTGTACTAAAATGCTTGTAATAATTATATTTTTTAATTTAATGAAATTAGTTCACCTGTTTAATTAAAAATCATAAGAATAATATACTTTTGTTAAAACCTATTAATGTACCAAATAAAGTAATTTTATTAATAGTGCTTGATTACGCTAAAAATTTTTTTATCAAATTTAAAGAAAGATGTACTATTTCGTAAAACAAATCTTTTGAGCATTTGTAATTGACTGTATTCTGTTTCGCAGAAATTTCTGGTTTTCAGAATTTATCTATTAAAATTTCCAAAAATTTAGAGCCTTCCGTGAAAAGTTTCTAAATGTTTTATTAATTTTTCATAACAAACATAAAATTATGATTCATATTGTATTTGTATATGTTTCATAATATAAAATTATAATATTCTAATACTTAATTTACAGATCTTATGTTTTAAAAGATAAAATTGCCAATGTAATGCTTAAATTATATTTAGGAAATGATATGATGCATTAAAACAAATATTTTTAAATTTTTTAGACTTTATAATATTGTAACTAAAATATTTTGTGTTATTATTTTTTTAAAATAACTTATTCTGTATTTAGCATACAAGTATTCACACGTTTTGCATTATTTCCAAACACAGATATTTATGAATGCCATTTAAATTTAACGCTTATTAAACGGTAGAATTGAATAATTAATTCAAAATATACTTCTACTGTTAACCAAAAAAGATTAAATTTAATTTTTATAAACTTAAATATTTATATGTGAAAAATTTATTTAAAATATCAATTGAAGATTACATTCATCGTTGCTAAAAATTGATTTCTGTAATAATGGTTTCATAAATTTATATCAAAATGATTTATGTGATCATATAATTTGCTTACATTTCTTGAATGTTTGACTGTTTGAGATAACTCTTACCAACTTATTAAGTACAAATTTTCTCAATTTTGTTATAAGTGTGAAATGCAAATATTGTACCAAGTAGGGTTGGTGATCTCAGAAATGTCCTCCATTTGGAGATTATTCCAATTAATTATCAGTCATTAAAATAATCAAATTGCACATTCAAATCAAAAAGCTGAACCAAAGCATTTATAAAGGAAGCTTAATTTATTCGAATATCAATTTTAATTAGTTCTTCTTGCATATCAATTCTCATCAAAGATTCGATAGTAGAAAGTATCCAATACATTATATATATATATAAAGGAGTTTTAATTTGATAGTTATCATTATAGCTTAACATTTACATAAAATGATCTGACTACTAAAGAAAGAAACTTGAATTTGTTGTTTTGTTTGTCATTTTCTTAGGAGCGCAATTTCTATCAATAAGTTCATGATTAATATAATGAAGAAAAGGTGAGTGGGGTGGACGCAAAGTTGTTATTTCGCCATTCTGTTGTTTCACGTTTTAAAACTTAAATGGGTTATTTAATGAATAATCATTAAAAGATAAATGCAATAATCAGACGTATTTGATGCAAGAAAACTAAACGATTCTTTTCAAAGAGAAATGTCGATTCTTTATCTCGATGATTCGGGAATTTATACTTTTAGAAGAAACCGTAAATATACTTGTATTTTTAATTCTATTTTAACCATAACTTAATTACAAATCCATAATTGTTCACTATCTATTTCAATTACAAAAAAGTTAAATATAAATCTATTTTCATTTGTAATTAAGTTGAAGATCATCATTAGTCAATCACTGGTGTCAATGTCACAGTGAACATTCCATCCAGGTGCTAATATTGATAATTTCTAGCTGTACAATGCATTTTTATCCAAAACTTTTGTGTTAATCCAGTAAGCACAGATTTTACGCTAAAAGACAGTATTTCAAATATATTTATGTATTTAAAACCACATTAAGTACATATCTATAGAAAGTGTTCACACATTTTTGTAACGATTTTGCAAAGATGTATATGGAAATAAATGATTCAATTTTCTAATATGTTCACTCTGATAGCCCTTTCTCTTTGAACTATGGTATTATACCTTATTTTCCAAGATAAAAATTCTTCCGATAAAACATCAAGGCTGGTCTTGCTCACACACACAAATCCAGCCAATATTTTTGAAAATTTTTAGCTTGTGAAACTTTAAATTAAAATTCATATTTCACTGTTAAGAAAATAAATGAACTTCAGCAGAATCAGTAATTCTTTGTTTAATAAGAAATGGTCTAGAAAATTAAATAAATAATTGTGACTATGATGTGGCTAGATCAAATTAATTAGGCCTAATTTCTATGAGAAATTTTGGAAAGCATATTTAAGCATCTCAAAGAAAATCACTTATGAGCATCATTTCTCTATTAACACAAATTAATTATATATTTAATATAGTGCACAAAATTTTATATTTATTTACTTTCTTTCAATATTAGCATAAATTAATCATATGTTTAATATAGAGTACAAATTTGTATCATATATTAATGAGAAAAGTAATACATATAAATTTGAAAATACTTACACATTGTTGCTGCAGAAAGTTATTGCTGGTTGTACAATTTCAAATGGATTCGTTACTTGTACATCTCCTATTATTGGATGCGTCACATAAAAAAGCAAAAATGTCAACGTTTAGTACTGAAATCCTGATAAGCAAAATAAAAGTATCAAAAAATCTTCCACAAACTTTTCTTTTGAGATTTAGAAGTAGCTATTTGAGGAAAACTTGTGATGAGAGAAGTTTTAAAGACCGAAAGCATGTAAGAACCGAAAGATCTTGAACAATCTTTGTTAAAATTTAAACGCTTGTTTTCACCGCATCCCTATTAAACGAATTAAGTTTCATAAGAATTTAAAAATACAATATAAGATAGCAGATAAGAATATTTAAAAGCTGTGTCATTTAAAATTCATTGCATAAAGTCTAAATTAGGATTGTTTTTTTTTTTCGTCTGAAAGACCTTAAACATTTGGCGCCACTCCCCCTTGCGGTAAATTCGGTAGTATCCAGTTTCACTCCCTGACTGTTTTCAAACGCACACTATACTACAGTCAGATCGGAATTCTTCATTTTCTCGAGTTTCCAGTTATTGACACTGCAGTAATAAGAAAAAAATAAACGCACACATACATTGCATACTTCAGACGCACACACAGTAGGGTTCTTTAGTTTAAGTAAATTAAGAAACAAATAACATAGAGCTATTTTCGTAAATATAGTATGAATTTAATAAATATATTTATGCAATATTTATATAAGTAAATTACATCTGATTATATTAAACTGAAATGTGTAAATATATTCAAATATAATTGACTTACATAACGAAAATCACATATACTTCATCACGCAAAAATAATTAAAAAGATACCAAAGTGTTTTGTGATGCTAAATTTAGAAATTAAAAAAACTGACTATGGAGATTTTTTTAAAAGAAATCAGCTTTGTTTTTTAGTGATTTCCTTCCACAAAAACTAAATTTTGTTTTCAGTTAACAATAATTCCTGTCATTGTTTTCAATCGATAAACAATAATTTCACATACATTTTGCTGGATTTATATCCAAACACAATGGAGCACAACATCTCATTGCAATGAAATTTTTAAAAATAATAGCTTAGTTATTATTAAAATTTTAGAGCCAAAATTTATAGTTATGGTTACTAAACATCTAATAAATTTAAGAAATAAAAATATGTATTTTGAAAGAGTAATGAATGTCTACACAGTTTAAGCATTATTTTTCTTTAAATTTCGGGTCCTTCTTCTGTCCCTAATGAAAAACGAGAGCTTTAATATGTCCACTAATGAAGCGGGAAAGAACTATTTGTTGCTTTCTGGTACCCTAGGTTCGAGGTGCCCCACCAGGGCATAATAATGTTCATGATTATGTATTAAATCACCACTCTAGAGACATAAGGTAATGGGGTCATAAATCAAAGAATATTAAACGTAAAAATCTCTAATGTTTTGCGTAAAATGTCCATTATTTCAAAAATAGAAAGAATGATTTAGAAATCGATATTCTGAAAGTATCCTTGTCAGGTTTGGATAGTTAAATAATAAGCGCGTATCATTTTCTAAAGTACACTACCACAGCTGACTGACATTAAAAATCCAGTTTCTTAACAGCACCTATTATTAATTAACATTTTGATAAGTAGATTTTTTTATACATACACGTATCCAGAATCAACAATTGTAAAACATCAGTTTTTGCTGCTTTTGTCTTGTGCCAACTAGGCTGGCATTATGGGGTGAACTGCTCTACTTCTCCAACTGAACCGTAATTTGGTGAGGAGTTCGAATTCCTCAGTAAATACTTGTCATAGATACTTGTTTAAGGGCTAGACAATCATTTACAGGCCATTCATACAAGGAAAGGACAAAGACTGAAGCGAGAGAAAGAGCATCTACACCCGAACCGAGATTCAAACTCAGGACTCTCTATCCACAATCAGGCATACTGACCATTATACAGGGTGAACGGAGTGAAACATTAGTGTCCAATCCATTAAAAACTCTCCAGCACAGTTCATTACTGAAACACTAGTTTAAATTCCAGTTTATAATATGTGCAATTGATGCACTTTATTGATGAAATGAGAAAATTTAGCCAAACTCTGAAATCAATTTATACACTCTGTACAAATTTGTACACTCTAAAACCAATCTTATACGTTATTTGGGAATCATAAACACACTTTGAATTTCTGTTTCCAAATAACTAATAAAAGCTAACGATACATTTTCTCTCTTATTGATTTTATCCTCCCCAATATATACCATATTTTATACCCCGAACGTTATTATTTTTTTAATGAACGTTTGAAAAAAGTTACTTTTTTTTGAACGTTTGAAAAACGATTTGAAAAACGAACGTTTGAAAAAAGTTACTTTGCTTACACAAACACTGCAACCAAAATAGGGTGGCTTAACCACTTCAAGTTTCTTAAAAATTGATATCATTAAAAAAAATGTGTTCCTTGTATTAAACACGCTCATCTATAATTCATAATTTTAGAGAAGAATGTGCCGCACAACTTGTCTGGTGGTCAGCGTGCCTGACTGCTGATAAGGAGGTCCTGGGTTCGGATCCCGGTTCGAGCATGAATGTACTTTCTCTCTCTATCTATCCTGTCTTTATCCTTTCCTTGTATGAAAGAGGTGTCAATGGTTACCTACCCTATAAACGGGTACCTATGGCATGTGTGTAATGAGGAAAGTTGGACTCCACACCAAAATAGGGTTCAGTTGAAAAAGTGGAGCAGCGCACCCCATATTGCCAGCCTAGCTGGCACACGACGACAACAACAACAGAGAAGAGTGGGACTCCACGGAAATGGATACTTCAAGTTTCAATGCTTCATTCTCTATCGGATTTTCTAAAAGTAGCATCGAAACATTAAGTCCATCATATTTGTAACACTACTTCAAAACTATAAAATGTTACTCCTCCTGTCAAAAGTGTGTTTCTCCGCATATAACAATCTAAGAATTTGTATAATATATGAATATTGCGAAGCTCTAAGGTTATGTTTTGCACTCGGAGCTTTGACTTTGACATGAAATTTTATTTAGAATAGCTGCAAACCATTATGAATATTCCTGCTGGATCCAAGAATCAAATTAGTGAAATGGCTAAAGGAAATCTGATTAAATAAATATCAATTAACTATAATTTTAATTTATGTAAATAATGTTTCCTGCAAAAAGTTGGATTAAAATATAACTTATCTGGAACTTGACTCATTTCATTTATTACAACTGAATAATTTTGAATCAGGCTAAAAAATTTATAAAACTTATTTTATAATTGTAAATCAATACATAATTTTTAGATTCCTTGCTTTAATTATTAAATATTCAAAATGTTTAATTTTTAAGCAATAATGTAACATTTAGAATTTTTTAAATTATTCGTTTGTTAAATTGTGAGTTATGATATTATCTGTAGATAGATAATCTTTAAATGTTGAAGATGGTTTAAAGAAACCTGCCAATGTTATACGATAACATTTCATTTTGGTCATAAAAAGAAATTCTGTAAAAGAAAATAACAGAAGGACTTAAACATGTAGAAGGAAGTACATACTTCGAGTTAAATACAAGGATATAAAATGAAAAATGATTAATTACATTCTGTAACATTTTTTTCACATCAATATATATATATATATATATATATATATATATATATATATATATATATATATATATATATATATATATACATATATATATATATTATATATATATATATAAATATATATATATATATATATATATATATATATATATATATATATATATATATATATATATATATATATATATATATATATGTGTGTGTGTGTGAAGGAATAATTATTTGTAATTGAATAATTATCATTATTCATTTCTGGTTCTCCAGAAATGAATTTAAATTTAAAATTTATTTACTTACTTCGAAAGAAAATGTTGAAAATTCATTTGGCGTAATTCTTCTGGACTGACTGTATCAGTCCAGAAATCCAGTGCCAGCCTGCCATTTCTTCACTGATACTCAATCAAACTCTTGGCAGAAATTCATTACACTAAAGATTTCATACTGTTGGAATGCAATTTTTATTTATAAAAGAAACTTAATTTATTAATGAAATTATAAATACATTTTTCAAATCTTAATTTTATAAAAAAAATAACTGAGAATAATTAACCGAATATTTAAAAATAATTTTAATAAAATATTTATTAAATATTGAATCTCAAGAAACGTTGAAAATATTTTTCATCAAGTTTAATTATATTTGTTTTGGTTTCATTTTTTAAAATAATATTATAAATGTGAATTCCATCATTATAATAAATATTTGGAATTAACTTGAATATGAAGACTTTGAAGCAATCAAAAATAATTCTGAAGAAACAGCATTCAGTAACATACATAAGGTCATGAAAGTAATTACAATAATTTTGAATAAAATTAAACATTTTTGAATGTATTTTGTGAGCATTCAAATATAAAAATAATTACTAGTGTTTTTCATAATTAGAAAAATATATATATATATTCTGATCGCATAGATAGCTTTACTACTAAGTTCTACTATTTTCATACTTTTCCAAAATGGCTTAAAATCTAAAATATTTCTGATTTTTAAATTGGATAGATTGTAAGAGCCATTCTTGCTTGAGCAGTTTGGTGCTCTTACAATTTGGTACTTTCGTCACACTTTCTGAAGAAAAAATAACCGAAACAATCAAACTTTTCAAAGTTTTAGAGATATGACTCTAAAGTCATGTCAATGCAAAGAAAGAAAATCAAACAAATGCAAAGAAAGAAAAATTGAATCAATCAGATCTATAGGTATTGAAGCAGATACCTAAGCAGATGGAGATGCATTAATGACAGGCTCGGCATGGACATTGTAAACAAACTTAAGAGTTACTCTTCACATAATGACATTCATCTACAGTGGATTCCCTCCCATGTGGACCTCCACTTCAATGACTTGGCCGATGAATTGGCTAAGGAGGGCTCTGCTGAAACAACTGTAAATGGTAATCTACTTACATTTAGTGAAATTTTCTCAAAGGTCAAAGCCGAAAACAGCAAGGCTTGGAGGATCCCACCTACTCATGACTGGTACGAACAAAACCATCCTGGTGTTGCCCTGGAGCTGAAGGGCAATAGGAAACTGCAAACCACCATTCCAGGCTCATTACTGGACATACTCCCACCCTTACATTCGTTCAGGGTCAGAAAGTGTTTCCTGTGTGCCTCAGGTGTAATTTCCACCAAGCTTCTCCAGATTATCTGCTTTCCTGTCTGGGTTTGGAGAAGAGAGATCTTTTTGATAACCCTGCGCTGGTTCGGGACTTTCTCTGGGCGAACGATCTACTGGACTTGGTCTAGATTGTACTAGATCAAGTGGAATAAGGAACAACAGCAGCAGATTATAATGTTGAAGAAGTGCGAACTGAAGCAAAAATGATAGCAGAGCTCAATTTTGCATTTGAATTCTCCAATGTCAACGATTACAGTTCGAAGTCATTTATAAGCAGAACATTTACGGCACAGCAGCAATTTTCAGACTACTTGTGACAGACATTATAGCCAGACGTCATCTGCAGTTCTGTTGCAGTCGCAAAATATAGCCGATTGATGTAAGTGGAAGAAAGTAATGCGGTCCAAATTATATTTCTCACATAGTTTTCTACAATAGATTGCTAGACGATTGGAGACGTGTGTAATTGTATATTTCTAACTGTAGGGTGGATTTGTCATGATATTGACAGTTTTGTAGTGGTTCTCTGCTGGACCAATCATTATTTTAAATGGAAGGATTAAGGGAAATAAGTATAGAGGAACTTAAGCTGTCTGAAATTATAGGCATACCTGTCTTTTCTTCACTGGAAAAAGAGTTATCTGCTTATAGGTTATTGAAATCATATGCCCCAAACTGACAGGAGTTCTTTTGACACACAAATCTTTCAAGAAGAATATATAAGACCAAAGGATTTGAAGATATATCAATTTTGTTCGTATCAGGAAACGTCACAACTTTCATGACAATGTTAGCCTGTTAATAAAGATAGTCTGTCTATAGAACAAATGTTGTAAATGGATTTCAAATAGAATTTTTACTATATTTAAATCCAAAAAAGACAAAATCGAATAAAAAGAGATTTTAAGATAAAAACAAACTTCATTTTTTATGAGTTAGTTTTCAATAGAAAAATTCATATAATATAATTGTAGGAAAGAGTCAATAACACATAATCCATAGGAATTTTTTTTAACACTTTAAAGATTTTTCCCATTTTTATGATGTTGGAGAAAAAAATGTAATTATAAAAGATGGAAATCGTTGAAAATGCTTTTTACATTTAAACTTTTATATATGAATGTTAATTGACATATATATGAAAATTAATGGAACAATCTACTTTTTATATATAGCCCAATTTACTTTATATTTTAAAGAGGTGAACTATTATATAATTTTACAGCAAAACTGTTAGTAATTGATATTTTTTAAAAACAAAAATCTTTGCTTATAATTCAACATCTAAATTTTAGAAAATTTGATATGAAGTATTTATTACCATTTTAGTAGATTTAACTACTGCTAAACATAATTAATGGTACATATATATATATATATATATATATATATATATATATATATATATATATAAAGATTCTATGATTGAAAAGGTTATTTCTGTAATTCCTATTAATTAAATAACGTAACAAATTCATTAAAATAATTTATAATTTCCTTATATTCATAATCATAAAAATTGCAATTTATGAAGCTGGCATCATATTCTAGATTAGCATGTATAGAATACAAATTCATTTATTTAATAAATAATATATATACAAACTATTTACTTTAACATTAGCTACAAATATTGTTGCAATATAAAATTGTTATTAGCATTACTTCAGCTTCAAAATAATACATATATTTATATATGTGAAATAATTTTTTACGATTAATATGATTTTATATTTAGAGAACGTTGAATTAAATACATATTCTGAGTCTTAAAAATGCAGTGTTTCCTAAAACATTTTTAAGACTCATAGTTTGAGTCATATTATATTTTAATAGTGGCCAGTGGCTGATTGGTTAGCGTTCCTGGCTCGTGATTTGTAGGTTCAGGGTTCGAATCCCGGTTCAGGCATAGATGTTACTTTCTCTCGGTATTTCTTTGTTCTTTCTTCTGTGATGATGTATGAATGTGGCCTACCCTATAAACGGGTTTGTAATGGTATGGCGCTGGTAATGAATGCTACTCGCCTCCTTGACTAAGTTCACGGGTACTCGCTGGGTAACGACATATAAGTAGCAGTTTCCGGCCTTGTTAGTTACTCAAATGCCAGCCGTTATTAAAAAAAAAGTATTTTAAAGTAACCTGAGATTCTACACGGACTAATTTAAAGATTGAACATAACTAAATAGAAAGGGATAGGTATAAATTTTCCTAAGAATCACACGTTTCTTTGGAACATTGAACATTAAATGCGTATTTAAAAGGTATGCAAAAAAGGTATTAAAATTTTTTACAGAAATTATATTTATTGAAATCATATAAATAAAAAGTAAAAATGTATATTGATTTTAAATATTAAAAACTAAACGCATTTATTTTACTTCTCTTGATAATATTTTAAAATTTGTCGACGAATTTGTGACAGTACTTCTTAGTAATTCTATGAGATTCTGTTTAGACTGAGCTACTGATCGGTGTTTGAATTTCGTGAATTTTAACGACGAATAAAAGGCTTCACATAAGTACGTTGTTCTGAATATTAAAATAATTCGACAAGCAAAATTTTAAAATACAGAATACTTCGATTGTGGAACAAATTTCCAAAATTCAACAATCGGCGTCTACTTATATTTTAATTGTAGAGCTGAATCTTCTTCCATCTCTATTAACTCTAATTCTCCAGATGTTTTTTTGTACATAATTATTTTGGGAACAGGAAACGATATTGCTATATTGCTTCCAAATTTGTTTAAAATTGTTGTCTTTTTCCAATTTGTGTCTTTGACCTGTTTTGCCTGACTCTCCGGATCACCCCAAAATCTCTTCCGTTATTTCACGTTCTCTTGAAATCTGCTGAAGCTTCTGTAATTCCTTCTCTCTTTTTTTGTTTTGATGAACATTTTGCACTTAAAACATTGATTGTTACGAGAATCCGAAACCTTTATTCCATAAGTCGTTTGGAATCACTTTGACTCAAACGCCATTAACAATGTCGGATAGATTTTAGATTTGGACATGACATACATATTGAGTAACGACTCTATGCATTTAACTCGTTGGAATCAAAATATATTGTCGAAACTGATTTTATTTATGAAACGATTTCTTATCAAAAACGCAACCGTCGACTTGAGAAGCCAATTTCCTTTCATTTAAGCCATTAACACGTTGACAATAGAACAGAAGAAAAATCTGGAATATATTGCTTAGTATCTGCAATGGCGATATTTGAATCGATTTTTTATTTTGAATATTATATAACTTATGTAATTAACAATACATCCGAGATTTTAATAGTTATCAGACTATTAGATAAAAAGGTATTTGATACTTGTAAATATTTATTCAGGAGAATAAAAAAATATCTGTCTCATTTTTGAAAAAAAGTTATTTTTGAATTGATATCAATATTTTTGTAAATAATTGATTTCAAGACTAAACAAGCATCAGAGCAAGCTAATTAAGTTTCTTATGAAATCAAACTAAATTTTCTCCTCAATTTTAAATAAATATTTTAATTCAGTTTAAATTTTTAAACATTATATTCATTAAAATTTAAACATTAATGTACATAAAATAAACTATCAATCTGAAATTACAGACATCACAAATACCTAACTATAATCTTTATTTTCAGTTATCAGCACACTTTCAAATCAAATTTATCAATTTGCATAACTTTAAAACTTAACTAGTTTATCTTCTTCCATTAGTATTTAAGAATTTCCTATTCATTCAAAAATGTTTCTGATATGTTTTATTAAAAAAATATTAACTTTAATCATAATACTAAGAATGTCATCAGAATTAATACTTAATATTAGTTGGCAAACTTATCTTGCAATAAAGAATATGGAACTAAAAATGCATCTTCGTACAATACAGAACAATTTAATATGAACTACTAAATATTTCCCGAAAACATCACAAAAGCTTTCACTAAATTATTACCTTATTTTTTGTTATCTATTTAATAAATTTTACTTCAAAGTAATTTTTTAATATCCACGAGGAACATTATAAAAATAACAAAGCCACTGTATTATAATTGAAAATTTAATAAATAAAATTATTTATTTTCTGGTATATTTTAAAATTATTTTTGAGCATTGTCAATAAATACAACATAAAAAATACCTTCCAAGCTTCGATACCAGATAATCTTTTTAATAAATAAAAAAAATAGTTGTCAATAAAAACTTCTTTAACGGAAGAAGTTTATGAAAACTTTTAAGACAAACACATTCTCTGTTGAATAAATTAGAGTGACGTGTAATGATGTTTTCTTAAAATGAGATAATCAATACAATTGTCGTAAGGATAAAGAAGTGACTAGAATAGATAAAAAAAATGAGTTTTTTTATTTAATATCCATTAGAAATCTTTTTCAATTTATTAATTAATTTCTAGAGACCTTGAAATTTAATAATAGTATTTGTAAAAACTTGTTAGGAATGACATATGGAATTTGTTATAAAATGCTTATCTGATTTTACCTTTTTAATTATTCAAATTATATTTTTTTGTATGTTCGATCACATATGATGATGATTTCTTATTCAAAATTCTTTTGTTTTCCCCTTTTGCTTTTCAATGAATTTGCAAATCTGTGTGGTTTTTACATATATTGTATTTTTTAAAATGTATAAATATATATATGTAATAAAATATTTGTAATTTATGTGTGAAATATGTAAATGTATTTTGTATTGTGTGAATAAAACCATAATGTAAATTAATAATTTGCAAAAGATGTTTGAAATTTGGTAACATTTCTTTTAATCTTACACCAAAAAGCCTAATTTTTAAGCAAAATTCTTTATTCAAATAATTATTTTATGTTATCAAGGCATAAAACTTAACAACAATTACAATTCATGTTAAAAAATCTTTTTTCTATGAATAAGTAAAAAAAATAACATAAATGGCAAATACATTTATTTGAAAATTGTATCTGACACTGATTAAATTTAAATCTTACCAAATCATTCCTCAACTTTATTTTTTTAATAAATATAAATATTTATTAAATTTCATGAATTCTAAGCACAAAAATAATTTTCAATTTTCTACCCACAAATATTTAGATAAAAACAAAAAAAATGCATTTAACGCAAAAAACTATATTAAGCATATTGTTTTTAAAAAAATATATATGCTTTAACAATACAGCATGAAGCATTTCTACGAACAAAAATTATATAATTAATAAATGCCATCAAATTTAAAGATAGAATTAATAAATAATGAGCTAGCCATAAAATGTTTTAACAGATACTAATTCATAAGTGACTTGATGATTTTAATATTCTGCAATTAAACATAACTATCCACTTACAGCGAAAATGCTACAAGCATCTACAGTTGATCACAATTTACAATAATACGCATGTCTGTTACCTTATCTTGGAGTTACGGCCGTATTTACCAAACACGGGGTAATGCGAGTTGCTTACCACCGAGTAAACTTTCCCCTAGCTTGACTACCCGATTCTCATTCACCACACGGTAAATTCCTCGAAATCTACTCTGTTACCTTATCTTGGAGTTACGGCCGTATTCACCAAACACGGGGTAATGCGAGTTGCTTACCACGGAGTAAACTTTCCCCTCGCTTGACTACCCGATTCTTATTCACCACACGGTAAATTCCTCAAAATCTACTCTGTTACCTTATCTTGGAGTTACGGCCGTATTCACCAAACACGGGGTAATGCGAGTTGCTTACCACGAAGTAAACTTTCCCCTCGCTTGACTACCCGATTCTTATTCACCACACAGTGAATTCCTCGAAACCTACTCAGAGTAATCTGTATAAGACACGTAAAACGATCTCTGATTGGCTGGCTTCAGATCACGTGAGATTATATTCGTTTACCCGCGCTTTCCTTATCCTGAACGTTTCGCCAAAATGGAGAAAAGATTAAATTTCACCCCACATGAAATTAATATACTTTTGGATATTGTTAATAAGTATGACGATGTAATTAATTGTAAAAAAACTAATTGCATAAGTAATGATAATAAAAAAAAGCGTGGGAGAAAATATTCGTAGAGTTCAATGCGGTAGCAGGGGTATACAAAAGGACTCTCTCCCAACTGAGAGATAAGTACAAAAATTTAAAAAAACTGTCCCTGCAACATAAAGCTGCGGATCGAGTTGAAATTTTCAAGACAGGCGGTGGATAAACCCGATTAATTTCAACTGAAACTGATCAATAAGTGCAAGACATTGGTTTGGTCAGAGAACCTTTGAATTGTGCTTTCGAGTCGGACTTCAGATACCAAGAAATCACATCGGCTAGTCAAAGTAAGAAAAATCCTTAAATATATTTAATATTATGTATATGTTGAAAAGAATAACTTTTTATAAAATGTGTATTTTTAATTATATAGCGCGTGTGTGTAATTATAAATATAATCAATGTACTCTAGTGTGTGAATCTATTATGAAATACTTGATTTAATATTTTATTAATTTAAATGTAAACTGTAAATATATGTATATAAAATTGGGCAAAAATATTAACATTAGTATTAATAAATAATGTATGTAATATTAGAAGCATCATTCTAATTTTGTTCTCAAAAATAAAGATTTCATGTTTATGTAAAATGTTTATTTGTTAAAAAGCTATAGTATTTATTTCATATGTCAGAATTATTTACATGTTTAAATTCAATAATTTAAGTCTTATAATACATCTGTATTGTAAAATATAAAATACATTTATTAGAAACAATATAACAAACAATCCGAAACAATCCTTTTATAAGAAACAATTTAAAAATATTTGTGTATGAAGGGATGGAAATTAAATTTAGATTTTTCTTTTAGAAACTGTAGTGGAGTGTTCAGTTGAAAACACAAAAAATATTGAAATTGTAAGTAATTTTACAAATTATTTTATGCAAATGTATATTAAATAATAACTTATAAAATATTTATCTCTTTGTTCCTTTAAATATAAGAAACCATAGTAAAATATATTATTGTATCCAGTGGAATGGTTTTAATACATTTCTCTTAATATAACTATATATAACTTATAACGTTCTTTGTGAGATAGAGCCATTGTTCTCTGTATCAAACCTAAAGTTGGGCTGTACCATTGAATTAAAATTGCAAGTTGGTAGTTTTTCATTTAGAAGCAGGGCCAAAACATAAGATTCCTAAGTGCTTGACATTTTACTGCTAGTATTCACTTCATTGAAAGATAAGAACACCGCAGCCTACTTAATGCTTCCTTGCTCCTTTTAGGTCACAAATCAAATCTTCAGTTATGTTGAGACTCGAACTTGATATCTTCCAACAGTGATAATGTCTATAATTAATACCTTTGTTATGGCTATAAGAACTTTATATAAAAATATAAATATTTTAATTTCTTACATAATTACTGTGTACTTATTAGTGCTAAAAATGTTTTTGGTCAAATAAGTGACATTATAATTCATTTACAACTCAAAATGCTTACCAAGCAAGCTGTAGCATAGATACTTTTATCTCATACATATTATTTTTTTTTGCATGTTATTTATTTCATTTTTTTCCAGGTTGTACCAGAAACAGTTGCACCTCTTGAGTCAATAGAGGATGCTTAACTCCATCTTATTAAAACTCCATATGGAACACCCCTTATTAAAAAAAAGAGATTTGAAGCGAAGACCTAATGCTTCCGAAGCTGTGGCAAAAGAAATTTCAGAGGGGCAGAGACAGCGTAGAAACATTTTAGATGTTGAACACGAAAAAAACATGCAACATAAAAATGAGATACATGCAGCTCTCATGGAAAACCTTGAAATGAAAAGAAGAAATTCATGAAATTAATCTAAAAAACCAGAAAATTGAGCATGAATTGAGAATTGAAGCATTAAAATCAGAAATCAAAGCAAATAATGCAAAAGCTTCATACTATAAACATTTAAGTAAACAATAAATATTGTTTGCTTATGTGGTGTTATGTTGTAAATAAAATTTCATTTGATTTTACTTATTAGTATCATTTCATTGCATGAAAAAAATGTTTGTCTTTTTACAGAGCACAGCATTAGCAAATTTTAAATTCAAAAGGGATTGTTTTTTCATAAATAAAATTTACAGGTGTTATAATTTATTTTATAAAATTGAAGGTGAAAAAAAATTTTCTGTCTGAAAAGTGTAGTTGTAAAAAATTTAAGTACATAATTAAATATATAAAGTCATTAGTTTGTTTAAAAATTATGTAAAAGAATGTACAAACAAGTGTTATAAAATAAGCTTACATTTGGATATAATAGTGATGTAAATTTATTCAAGAAATGTGAAAAAAAATGTAGTAAAATTTTTGTATTATCTTTATTGTTTATATATGTGTTAGTATAAAAGATTGTGTTGGTATAAATGATCAAAATTATAGTATAAAAGAACAAGATGTCAGTCTCAAAAGCAACAAATTTTTCAGTTTACCTAAAGAAAAAGTACATCATAAAAGACATACTTTTAAAAATTAGCATTTTATAAAATAAATAGGTTTAAAGATAAGGAATGAAGCTATATTATGAAAATCAATATTATTGTATAAATTTAATAATATTTGTAGTCAACAATTAAACAAAAAATTATAGGTGGCATTTAACTTTTATTTTGATTCAATCAATATGCAATTAGTAAATGTATATATAACTTATTAAAACTATTTATGTACAAATTAAAAATAGGTGTTCACAATTGCTTTTCTTTTTGAAACACCAGCACGTTCATGATCTATACAATTCATACCATCATCATGATGGGTGATTTCGGTTTCACAAAACTCATCACCCAATGTTAATGAAATGTTGTGGAGTACAGCAGTAGCTACAATAATTGTTTGAGCAGTTGATAAACTACAGCACAAAGGGAGGGAAACACATGGAAATCTTCGTTTCCAAACACCGTACTGCCGCTCGACAACATTTCTTCCCAGAATGTGAGCTGCATTATACCTATAAATGAAAAAATAAATATTTACTACTTGACAATAATTCTTTTTTTTTTTTGTTATATTGACACATTTGCTAATAAAGGAACATAAATAGCAAAGAATGAAAATAAACTGAGAAAGATTTATTTTTAGTTTAAAATATAAGTGCAGAATACAGCAATTAGTAAAGAATCACAATATTCTAAGTAATTGTCTTGACTAGTAAACTAAAATGAAAAATTGATAATTCTAAGTTTTTAAAAATGCTTGTAAGTTCATTAATACATACAGATACATCAGTTAAATGATTATTTTTCAATAGTTAATTACAATAAATAAATTCATTTTTCTATTGAATAGTTTAAATTATATTCCCGTAAAATGTCTCTATAATATTTCCCACGTAAATAACATTGTTATGTTGAGCAAAATAAGGAAAAAAATTTAGAAGCTAAATTTACCTTTTTTTCCTATCTGTATTAGGATGTAGAAATGGCGTCATCAGGTATGGTCTTAGTGGATACCCATAATCTCCTAAAACATGATACCTAAAGGGTACTTCTGTTTCCAAGTGTGCCCTTAGGTATGAATTGTCAAATACAGTACTGTCATGAGTACTGGCAGGCCATCGTACCACAATGTTTCTGATAAATAGGTCCGCATCGCTTAACGTTTGAACATTAAGGCTGAAAAAACCTTTGCGGCACCTAAAAAGTTCTCCAATATCACCGCCAGGGCTTTGGAGTTCAATGTGAGTACAATCTAGTGCACCAATAACACCAGGAAGTCTGCACAATCTATAGAAGCTTGTGCTAACCTGTTAAAAACAAAACATTTTTAAATTTATGCTGATAATATAAAATAAATTAAAAAAAGCTAACAATAGAGCTTTAATGTTTTTATCTGCTTTATTACTAATGCTTTTAACTGTAGTAATATCTACAACAATGTAATAAATTGTTGATAAAAATAATTGGTAGTTTTCTGTTTCAGGTAAGCACAAAATAAAAACAAACAAAATTGCAAGTGAATTCTTAAAGAAAATTAGCTTCACTCGAAATGTTTAATTGTCAACACATTACGACATAACACTATTCAGTAATCCCATACTGAGTAATTTTTGGTAAAATCCTAAATACCTGCCTGGTTTTGGCTTTTTTTGCAGTAACAAGTACAGACTAATCAAGAGCAAGCACATTATTAATCAAATGATTTTAAGGTTATTTACAAATTTCGAGCATGTGCACAATCACGTTTTGTTGCACAAGTGCAAGGAAACTTTCTTAACCAGTAAACCAGCTTGGCACAACTTATTGCCAGGCAGATAGCAAGAATTTCATCAAATGTTTTCTGCAATTAAGGAGATGCATTTATAGATTCCTTTTTTCCTTGATTGTAGAAGTGGATTTTCGCTATGTACCATTTATTTGCTTTTGGCACTTTTTTAAATTGTTTGATTTCATTATTTGGGAATTGCGACAGCCTGTAATAAATTTATTCCAAACATAAAGTTTTTCTTATAAAAAAATTAATATTTTATAGCAATTTTTTTTACAATTTTGAAACAATGATTTCAATAGGTCTTCGATAATAAATAACAACTGTATTAAAAATTATATCATTAATTTAATGTTTTTCAAACAGAAGAGAATTTTAAAAATTTTGAACAGATTACATAATTCGTTGATTATCATGCATCGTTAGTGAATAGCAGCATTAGATTCAATATACATGCATTAACTTATGTATGCAATGCAATGCAGGGTTCTAATATTAACTTCATTATTCGGAAATTTCTAAAAACACACAAGATACAAAGCAATTAACTTTTAAAATGAATATATAAATGATATGTTATTATTGATATTGTACCAAAGAATAACAGAGATTTATAAAGCAGATAAAATATAAGATTACTAACACCCATAAAAGCGAAAATATACAACTTATAATAACTTATGACAGCCAGAAATATTTTCATAAAAAATGTCTTTCAATCAAAAAATCTTTTTCATCAGAAAAATTAAATTTTCAAACCTACACGAAGACCCAATATTTGTTTTGTTCTACATATTATAAGCACTTTCCAATGCATATTTTCGCTTTTAGGTTATTATATGTGCAGTTAATTTACTTACTTCTCTTCGTTGATCTTCATTCGCAGGTAAATAAATGTATATTTTTTATTACATTTTATATATTCAGACTTGTATGCTTGATTCTTGAGATCCGCTTGTAAGTCTTCGTCGATATTAGGACAAATAGCACAATGACAGGTGTACAACCACAGAAGATAACGAAGAAAACACCCAGGGCTTGGTGGGAATCGAACCCACACTCCTAATCTCTCAAGTGATTAGCGGGGTGATGCTTTGACCACTCAGCCACGGAGCGCCCTTAAATAAATGTACTGCGGGTGTAATTCAGCCAAACTTGCGGCGACATGAGTCACTGCCCGACTCACAGAAGATTGGCTGCAGTGGATTAAATCTCCGAGGCGATTTCCTGTGGCAAAAAATCTCAAAGCGATTAATATTTTTTCTGTCTGTGTTAAAGCCTGGTTTCGCGTACTACGAGATTCCAGTTTCGGCCCTAAGCACTCAGTTAAAGTTTCTACAGTGCTTTTATTCACTCTATATCTAGTTCGAAAATCGACATTATCTAAATCTCATAAGTCATTTTGTCTATTTTCAACAGCATTTCTTGATCTTCTTTCAATAAATTCAAGATTTTCTAAGTCTTGAACGTCAAATTCATAAAACCGTTCATTCACGTCCACCATTGTTTTGTTTACTACAGAGCTTACTCTCAGTTAACTCTGGGAAATCGAGGAGTTACTCATCGTTTTAGGATTTTACTCGCTCTTTACCCTCAACCGTGGTTTAACTATGGTTGATGAATACGGCCGTTAGAGCCTCTGATGAGGAGGGTGAGAAGAGAGACAGTTGGTCCCAAAAACAGTCTGACGAAGCTGTTTTTTTTTTTTTTTTTTTTTTTTTGTTGCTGTGGAATATTGTGACTTACTCGTTGTACGCTACGCAGGCGCGAGAGATGTTAGCCCGATATGACTCCTTTGTAAATTTTGTTTCTTTATTAATTAAATGTGTTTGTTTCAATATTTGGAGTCATTAGTTTGTTTCATAACTTCAGTTTCTGCTTCTATTTTCAGGTTTGAATCTGAGAAGAAAGAGAAATAATAAACACACACTCGCAATGCTAAAAAAATAATGCATTACTTAAGATTATTTCTAAGCATTATTTGATAACGATAATTAAACTACACAACAGTAGCACACAATATGTGCATCATGTGTAAAAATATTCGTTAATTTATGTCTTAAAATGCTACATATTTATTCATAAAAAAGTTTTTATACAAAAAATATTTTTCAAAAAGTTTTTTCCCGACACATTGAATAATTAAAAAAATGGGGGATACATATTTTAGGAGCATTTGTAATTCTATGTATTTAAATTTCACTTCCATATTAAGAGACATTTATATGGTTTTGTATTCAATCATAGAAAAAACTTTTACCAGTAAAAATTTTCTTGTAAAATTTCTTCACAGAATTCAAAACAATGTATTTAAATGTATATACACATTATCATTTTGCAAATACTCATGGAAATGGCTATAAAGGTTTTATGCAGTAAAACGACTTAGTTCTCATGCATTTGTTTTACTTTAAGTTTTTCCCCCATTGATTTTTTAACTACTCGACTAACCACACTTTTAATTCACACGACCATAGATTTTTTTTTTAAATTAAAGTTGAGAGAGATGACAATTTTCCGTTGAATAATTAACTTCCCAATCAATGCAACAAAAATTCGTACAAGGATTTCGAAAAAAAGACCTGATTAATTGTATATTTTTCATTAATTTTATTTAATTTATTAAATGCTTATAATAACTATGATTCGAAATTAAATAATATTATATATAAAATTGTGATTAATTTATGCATACTATGTAGGTTAACTAATAGTTTTATAAAATGAGAAACCCTGAAATATTTATTTTAAGAATAATTGATACAATGAAATAAACTGCATATTATGTGCTTCCTTGTTATATTCAACATTTTTATTATTATCGTTATAATCTTATTTGTACTTTTAAATGACTTTTAATTGAAGCTAAAAACTTTACAATATTCAGAAAACAGCTTTAGGTAAAATGCAAATCATTTTATTATAGTTTGTTCTTCATTTTGTTTCAATAAATTCGTGCATCCTTTTATCACGCTCTTTTTACTTTAATAGAAATAATTATAGTATAGATTATTATTGCTATGTGAGTATGAGTAATATATATTTCGGATTTGAACCAATAGTTATTGTTAACCGTTCATCACATCTGCTTTGTCAAGACACTTTTTTGTGCGGAATACCCTTTAATCCAATGTTACCTCATTTTTGTTTGTTTGGGTCGCCTACTCCATTTAAAGTGTCTGGCCGATCCCTTAATAAAGCTCAAGTATATCTTTTCATCAATAGCGAACATTTTCTGATATTTTAATTAGAAAAAAAGAGAAAAAATGTATGCTATTAACATAATTTCGCCATAGTTATAGCTAAAAAAATGAAGTGGGTCCTTGTGGCTTTGGTGTAAGACACCGCACTTTACACTGGAAAGTTCCGAGTTCGATACCAGCCACCGTTGATCAACGAGAGCATGATGCTTTGTCACCGGGTAGTAGAAGACATTGTAATGTCCTACTCTAAAGCATTTTAATATCAATAAAATTGATTTACAATGTGAGGCCTTTTTGTAAGTGGTAGACCATAATCACGTGCAGCATGGAAGGAAACAAGAAAACTCTCAAGTATCCACCCAGGCTCTCATACAGAAGTAGGAAATCCATCTCTAGCTATTTTATTGCGCCTGGGATCGAAACCAAGAACATTCCCTCTAAAGAGCACTGTCCTACCATTTGACTCCAGTGAAGCTGTGTAGTACTTCAATTGCATATATCTCATCTACTTTATCGTATGGCTAACTATTTACACCTACAAAAAATAACATATACCTTGATAAGGCATTATAAATTGCATGCACGTTTTGGTAGAACAGCGCTTTTTGAAGCAAGATGTCCCGGATTCGATTAGTGCCACTGTTCAACATTAAGAGACGTTGCGACTTTTATATGTTCATCTGTCTGGAGACAGTTTTCAGGGTTTCCTCCTTTTCGATCCTCTCTGAAGGTAATTTATGCGAAGGATATTAATAGGCTTAACAACGGTCTTCGGCCATTAGTCTGTTAACTAAGCAGTGTCAAATATTTTTTTTAATGTATTTAAATAAATGATTGTACAATTTATGATTCTCAAAACTGCTCTGCAACTGGAATGCATCTATAAATATATTCTAAATTAATATTGTATATTCAACTGTTTATTGAGAAGTACACAATGACACTACTACATTTTTGCTAAAAAATAAATTGTTATAAAATTCAGGATCACATAATTTTTTCAGTATACTGATTAGTTTTGTTTTTTTCATGAGAAATTCAAGTTGTTTTAAATTAGTCTACCTAGAAACAAAAAACTAAAAATTTATCAATTCAATAGATTAAAATTTTTGATTTAAAACGGTCAAGAGTTAAATGATAAAGTGGTGTGTAATAATGTATTCATCATTCATTGAAAGCATCTTTAAAATTGACGAAATTGTGCATTTTTTTCGGATTAAATGCTTTGTATATTTAATTACACGTTTATCTAGTGTCGTATAATTTGATGAATGGGAAATTAAATATACATTATGTGTACATATAAAATGATCAGACTTCACTTCAAATTAAAAATATTTATGGAAGAAATTAATGTCTTCAATTTCTTTTTATCTATGTAATTGTGGATTTCAAGAAAAAAATTGACCGATCACTTTTATTGAAAAGATAATTATAATTTGATAAGAGAAAAATCATTGAAATGTTATATCTATGAGACCATATTGATAAGATATTGAATGAGATTTTACTAGTTATCATAACAGTCTGGGTTTTCTATGGTTTGAACATATTAACTAGTTACATTAAATTTTTGTCTGCAAAATGCATTTAATTGGTTTTATGAATCACAGTATGTAGGTTGTCTTCATTGTCATATTTTTTAAATTTTTTTAAACTATTCTCACCACTACGAATTTGAGTTTGCATAAATTTAAGCAACTTAAGTCAACTGTAACTATACGTTTTATGCATAAATATATATATATATATATATATTGATATATATATATATATATATATATATATATATACATACATATATATATATATATATATATATATATATATATATATATATATATATATATATATATATATATATATATATATATATATATATATATATATATATATATATATATATATATATATATATGTATATATATATATATATATATATATATATATATATATATATATATATATATATATATATATATATATATATATATATATATATATTAATCTATTCAAATTTAAATAAAATAATATTTAATGGTCACTTTTAACTGTAGGTTTAAAGTGTGCTAGGTATCTAGCCGTTAGACCATTCACTCCATTTTTTAATGGAATTGCTTACATACCTAAATAAAACTTGTAAATACACATAATTATTAATTTTAAATAAATTCAAATTAATTGATTATCCTTAGGTAAGTGCTCCCAAAAGGGAATGGCTCTGCATTTTAACAACTTTATTTACAGTGATGAAGAGTAATGATATAATTACTTTTTTTGATATAATAAATTATTATATAAATCATTTAATTAATGATATAATTAAGATTATTTATATAATACAACTATTTATAATTTGTACAAAGATTACAGAGATTTCACATATTTCTTTTCCTTCCTTATTTCCTAAATAATATTTTCTTTATTTACATGCATATAAATAAGTTTATTTAATAAATATATATCTTTTTTGTTAATCTTACAAGGTTAAGAAAAAGAAACAAAGACAAAAACACATATTACATTAAAGATAAAAATATTCCATAAGAGTTACGAACAAAAAAACCAACAGGTGACGCCACAAGTGTATCAGTATATATGTGTTAAGTATATATGAAAATTTCGCGGTTTGTTTTAAATGTGGTATCGGCAATACTAAAGGCTGGCAATAGAATCAGTGTCATTTTACCCACAAGTATATGTGAAGAATCGTTAATTCTAAAATTAAATTTATTCCCATCGTTTTAGTTAAAGATACATTAAATTTGAAAAGGGAAGAAAAGTAATTAAAAAATTTTCTGTGATAGATTATAACTTCACATTCATTATTCATTAACTGCAAACATTAACAATCGTAACTCCTATGATTAAACAATATGGTAAAACTTGATAGTTTACGAAGCATATTAAATTTAGTAAACGAATTTCTGCAATATATATTTAAAATTTTATTTTTAAAAAATTTATTATGAATATTGAAAAAAGTTTATTATAAAAAATATAATTATAAACCTTTAAAGATATCTTGCTTAAAAAAGAATCACTTAAATCGATTAAACATAAAATTAAGGATCACATTTACAGACACTCACAGCGATATATTTACTTTTTATAGAAAAATAAATGAATTGTCACTATCAAAATATAACTTATACACATTTCAGTGAAAGTTCTCATAGAGAAAATTTTTTGCGAGTAAAATGAATACATAAAATATAATGAAACCAAAATATTATTTGGTTTCATTATATTTTATGTATTCATTTTACTATGTACTTTATGATAATTTTTTTAAATATTCTAGAAAAAATTTTATTTATAATCACAGGAAATTCAAGCTTATAGCAATTATCAAGGTTCATACAAATTGTATTCATTTTAATTAGATACAAATTTGTCTTTAGTGTTAAGTATTTTAAATACACTATGTTCTTGTATTCGTGAAACTTTTCTCTAAAATATTAGGAATACTTAATTCTTTTAGAATACTTAATTCTTTTATTTTATAAGAAAGTATTCTAAAACAATACTTAGTTCTTTTATTTTATTAAACGTTATTTTTTTTAAACAATAAAACCAGTTTCTATTTTGTGCGTTTTGATAAGAATGACAGTTATTTGAGTGTTTCCCCTTCATTATTATTCAATCTGGATATTTTTTCTGTGTATCTCTTTCTAAAAAATTGTCTTTTTAAAGAAGGTAAGAATTAAGGGTACTGCAAGGTAGCTTTCTTATTTCGAATTGCAATGACACAAGTGCAAAGTTAATGAGGTGAGCATGGTCGCGTTTGAGAGAGGAGATCATAAAGTTGTGTGACATAATGATTCTGTATCCCCATCATGGCGTGGAGTAACGAACATAGTGCATTTGCCGCAGAGGCTTATTTTTTCAAACAATAGTTCCGTTATTTCAAATCCCACAGCTGGCTATAAATCAGACCTCTATTAATAAATCATATAAGGAATTTGAAGTATTTAAAACTGTCTCTATATTAAATATATTAGTCAGTTCTATATTAAATTTCTATAAATAAATACGTATATAATAATGATAGACGTGTATATTTTAATCACTATAAAATAAACAGTATATATAAATTTGGAAAGACAAATACAAAATTTAAATCTCGAACAATCTTACGTTATGAAAACAAAAGTAAAGAACAAATACAGTTCAATATACATGGCATGACTTCAAATACAAAATAGATGAGATATAAATCCACACAAATCGTAATTTTCCAGTAACCTCAGTTAAAGAAACCAGAATTTTTGTTTCTACAAATAATGATTAGAAGATACGATAATTTAAATTTCCGGAATCATTGTGTACATATATATAGGGCGTATGTTATTTCAGTCAATATAGTGAGTGTTGTTAAACTGCCAAAAACATGCAAAACAACACCAAAAAACGGGTAGATTTAGACTTTGGATATCATTCATGCACCACTATAAACAATAATGACCAATATACTTTGTTAACATAACGTTGTAACAAAAGTCCACTAGCAACATAATAAAGATTTTGAATTAAATTATTTGAGATATGCTTATGGAGTGTGATACTTGCTCATGTGTAGACCAAAGGCGAGTATTCTGCAAGATTTAAAAGTTTTCTTGTCCGTTGACACCTAACAGTATGGATCTCTGCACACCAGGATCATAAGAATGATCGAAATTCGCATTGCAATTGGAGGATTTAATATGCAGGGTGATCTTTTTTAAAGTGACAGTGTTTGGAGCGTCCTGTAGCGCGATCTAATTGCCGAAATGACACCAAACTTGGTATTTAGACTAATCAAGACATGGGAAAAAGGATTCCGTAAAAAAAAAAAAAATAGTTCCAAAAGTTACCGATAGGGCATTTTGTGGCGCTATTGTATTTCACTATAACGAGAATTAGCATAAAACATGGGTATCAAAGAAAAATGAAAATATTGTGCAATGACAGGGCCAGTAATAGAGGCTATAAGAGCAAGTAGTAGACAGCTCCCACAAGTAATCTCAGCTGAAGTAAACGAGCTCCAGTGGCCATGCCTCTCACGTTACCTGAACGTGCGTTTATGTTGGTTTAGTATCAAATTTGTCTATTCTAAAGGACAACATAACTATGACAGTGCGGAATATTCCTCTTGATATGATACGTACGACTGTGGAGAACGTTGTGCACAGAATGCACGGTGTTATTTCTGAGAACGGTGCTCACATGGAATGTGGTTTAATTCCTCACCGGAGAAGTTAATGTAATAAATAAACATTAATAATTTAATTATACGATTGTATGTGTTAGTAGTTTTCTTTTCTCGCATTTTACACATTATAAAGCGCCACAAAATGTCCTCGCGGTGAGTTTTAGAATTAGAAATTTTTTTACGGAGTCCTTTTTCCCGTGTTTTGATTAGTCTAAATAACAAGTTTGGTGCCATTTCGGCAATTGGATCTCGCTACAGGGCGTTCCAAACACTGTCACTTTAAAAAAGATCACCCTGTATATTTCACCTCATTTGATGTCATCTATAGTATTTTTAACAACCAATATGGGATAATTAAAAAGTTTTTGCACTTCTTTTTTGTATTGAGCTCTTTAAAATGAAATAAAAAATCTTTTAAGACAGTAAACCCATAATCCATCCTGAGAAGATTTTCAAGAAAACATGTCATGTGATATTGTTAATTTATTGATTTGTAAAAGAAATTCGCTTGCATGCAAAAAGTGAGAAATGCGACGATAAAAAAATCATCGTTTCTAAACTTATCACAGTTACACTCTTTATGACCCAGTTGTTTTTATCAAGAGAACTAAAATAATATAAATTTGTTGATAAATGAATTCCTGACAAGATTACGTCATTAATATCTGAGCTATATAAGCTAAGTCACTCCTGAATATTTTGGGACAACAATCCCCGAATCGGTAAATATTTGTTCGAATTTTTCACTTCTGAAAAGTAGTTCTCCCGTGTGAGTCTCTTCTGCTGTTTAAGTCTTTTTCTGAAATTTTATGATCACAAAATTGAAAATATCTGAAATAAAAAAAGAAAATGTGATTTTAAGTATGTTATGATGACAAAGGCATGTTTATAGCTTGTTTAATGTTGTCTCTATCGTAGTTGCGTGAATCGTTGTTTATATGCCATTTTATTAGAATTCCATAATTATTTTTAAATAAATGTCATTTCAAAAGTAAGATTAACAAAAATGCATTGTAATATTTCTTATGAAAATTTTCGTGAAAGGCCATAAAATAGTGATGTATATGTATAAATGGTTTGTTATAAATAGTATTATGTATTATCGTAGATCTTGATATTTCCTTTGTGAGAGAAATTTTCTTCTTATCAAATATAATGGTAAATAAAATTTTTTAATGCATATTGGTTCCTGAATTAAAAAACAAAATAGAATAATCTACATATATATTTTTTTTATCATAAAGGAAGATTATCTTCAATCACAGATCTAAATATGATTTCCGAAATTAAAAGCAAATTAATATTCCATCTTTTATTCCTGAACGTTATTATTTTTAATAATTAATATTCATATCTTTTTGAAGCGAATTTACTCTGGAATTTTAAATAAAAGAATATGAAAAAGCTATATATTGTAATTCAGAAATTTTAAATGAAACTAAATTTAATACTTTCAGGAAAATGCTGTCAAATCGGTTATAATATCTTTGATACTGGATTAAACACCTGTTAATCTTGGATAAATTTATTGACAAGAAAAACTCAAATGATTCAGCATGGCAATTAGTGGAATTAATTATGCTTACAAGACTCTTTGAATGCATGAGTGGTCAAAGCATCACTCCGCTAATCGCTTGAGAGCGTAGGAGTGTGGATTCGATTCCCAACGTGGCCCTGGGTGTTTTCTTCGTTATCTTCTGTGATTGTACATCTGTCATTGTGCTATTTGTCCTATTATCAACGAAGACTTAAAGCGAATCCCAAGAATCAAGCATACAAGTCTGAATATATGTAATGTAATAAAATAAAATAAAAAATTGAATGCACATCATACATGAAAAATGGATTACAATAAAAATTTCACTGTTTAAACTAATAAATTGCATTTTTCTTCATTCAGTGCAAACTCATTTTATGAGAAAAACAGAGAGTGCATCAGTTTTTAAATATTTGATCTTTTCAAAAATGTATGTTTCCTAAATGTAGAATACCTCTATAATTTTTAAATTATAAAAATGAGGTAAAATGGAATTTTTATTCAAGGACGGCATGTTTCGAAACATATTGATTCGTATTGTTTCTGGAATTTGTGTTTATCCACACTTCAAAATATCGCTTTTAGCTTAGAGTATAGAATTTTTCAATAAAGTCTTGACATAAAAAATTTTATGTTAATGTTTCAAAATCTCAACTTTTTTGGACATATATGATAAAACTGTCAATTTATTTATAAACTTTAGTTAGCATTAATAATTGGCTTTTAATATTTAATCTTTCAGAATATATGAATAGCGTTTGGAGTTATTATTGTATACAATTTGTAGTGAATATTTGCAATTCTGTATGAAAATATGAATTGCAACTTGTCAATATACTTTAGAAAATGATACTAAAATATAATTATCACATGAAGGAATATTTGAAAATGTTATACATTTTAAAATTACAGGAAAAATTTACAGATTTTAAACAAATTAATTTTGAAAATTTGATCAAAATCTTTTATCGAACAAAACTATTTTATTAACTAAATTCTGAAATCTGTGAATTATATCGAAATTTTATCAATGTACGTTAATTTTAAAAAGCAAATTTGCCGTAATCAGAAAATGGTACCAAATCTGACAAATAGCAAAATCTTCAGATTCATCTGTATTTGTATTATTTATACATCATAATTCTGAATAATTAAAAATACTGAATAATTAATAATAAATAAATAATAATACTGAATTATTAAAAAGTATTATTCAGTAGTATATATTCATATATTTCATTCGTTCTTGAATATTACTTAATAGTTTAAACTACAATCACTTATGTTAACCGTATATTTTTGTAGAGTCACAATTCATATTTATATTTGGATTTAAGTATAGCTTTGAGTAAAAGTTGAATAAGGTGAATACTTACTTTCTGCTAAAAACGTCTATCAATAATAATATCGAACTAGCAATTTGTGTTTATACACGTATATAATTCTGTTTTAAGACATGAAAATGCAATACTTTTAATTAAATCTTATGCTGAAATATTTTTGACAAAAGATAATCAATAGTATTTTAATTAATGTATATGAAATATAGGAATTTAGGATTAATATATAAACTTCATTTTTTAAAAATTATTTTTCATTTTGTGGTAATTTTTCTAGTAGCCCGAGAAAGTCTTATGTTGTTGAAAAAGAAAGCGAAAAATAATTGTTTGAGCAGACATAATGAATATTTTGAAAAAATACTGTTTTGCAAATGTTTTAATAAATCCTATTTTAATTTCCTTTTCGTTCATCTGTGTTAGACAGACTTTATGTTCCAATTAATAACATAAAAAAGATTTATATTAATTACTGTCAAAAAATATTAAAAAATATGAATAGTTCTTTAATATTTTGAAAATAATTTATATAATACTTTGTATAATAATAATTCTGTTTTAAGACATATGTATATAAATATAGCATTTTTAGTGAAAACACATATTTAGTTGACATTGAAGTACTGAATTCTTCAATGTCAACTTTATGTAAAAAATATTTATGTAAATTACTTTCAAAGTATTAAGAAATCATTCAAATTCCTAATATTGTGTTCCTAGTATTGTATTCTTAATCATTAATAAATATACATTTTCTATCTTTATTTTTCACTCGAAAGCTTTCAGCTGACCATTGACTGTCTTCTTTTGTGAGATTTAACTTTGCGCAACTGTAGTTATATATATTTATATTGTATAATAAATAATTTTATTTTGAAAATGGATGTTGCGTATTGATGAAATATTTAAAAAATGTAACAAATTTTCAAAAAGAGTATACTTAACAATAATTTATTATAATTGAACTCAACCACAAACTCAAATTTCAAAATTTTTTGTACAAATTGATAGAATTTTGTACATCCATGTAATTTAATCCTGTTCAGAAATATAAGGGGAGAAAAAAATGAAAATTTACAAAGGTTGCCATCCAGTGGGTATACCATCTTCACCCAGAAACCGTAGGGAACGAGAAACACACACAAAGAGAATGGCGAACGTCGATGAATCAGGATTCGAACCTGGGACCTACTGCTTCAAAGTTAGGGAAGCTAACCTCTCTGTCATCGGTCGACACAAAAGAAATATATAATGATCAATTTTAAATTGCAAAGGATACAGATGAAGACAAAGCTACATCATTTACTATTACTTGTATCAAATAACGAAATCATCATTTGATTTGGAGCAATTTATTCCAAGTTTAACAATATATTGCAGTGGAGGAATATTAAATGCATGACAATGTTTTTTGCATTGACTCAAATAAGTGATATATTAATGTGTTCGGATTGAATTTGCCATCTTCTATCTCTTTCTCTCTCTCTTTCTGTATATATATATATATATATATATATATATATATATATATATATATATATATATATATATATATATATATATAATTTTAGACAGAATTATAAAAATACTTAAGTTCAAATGAATATGTATTTATTGAACATTGAGCAGTTGAAAAACATGATTGCAAATAAAATTCTTTTTGAATTTTAATAATCTAAAATTGCTTTACCGATCATTTTTTGTCTTAAAATAATCATTTAACAACTGCAGTAATGTTTCCTCTATAAGATTATAAATTGACATAAGACAGAAAAGCATTTTTTAAGACATTATTAAGCGAAAGATTAACATTTGTGCTTACATACACTTTCTTTTTTTATATTCGAAACCTCACCAAATTTGGAGCATAAAGTTTTTTGTAAAAATATATGCTATGGGACAAATGAATCATACAATTTTAAATTTTCAAAATAATTTCCAAAATTAAAAGTCATTCGTCAGCATTTAAGATATATTTGATCTTCATTGTATTCTAGTTTTTATAGCTATATTATTTTACATTTTGATATAATCAAGGAATTAAATAATAAATCTATACAATGTAATCCTTTAAGCGTTGTGCATGTTAAAATTTTCATAGCCTTCAGTGTCTTATAGGAGAATTCTAGCTCAGATATGGGTGACGTCATTTAATTGAAGCTTAAATTACGAGGTTTTCGAACGAGTGCAAGCTTTAATTGGTAGAAATAAGCAGCCGGAAAAGTAGATCAATAATAAATATTTGGTATATATATATATATATATATATATATATATATATATATATATAAAAGGATTGTGTGTGTAAATACTATATATATACTGAAAACTGAAAATATCTTGTTTCAGTATTTTCAAATAAGTTATTCTTTATTTTTGGTGTATCTATTCACACGTTTCGCATTAATTTCAAAAATTAATATTTGTAAATACATTCTAAATTTTACACTTATGAAACGATAGAATTGTGTAATTATTTCAAAATTTACCTCTCATAACAGAAAATGAGTTTAATCTGTTGTTGTTACTAATGACACTTGGACAAGCCAAGCTCGCTATGCCTTGGCTATGCCAATTTAAGTCAAATGGGAGTGTCTTTCGTTTTAATCAGAGCACAATGAAGTATGACTTTTGCTCTGTTGTATTTTTAACTATTTAAAGATCTATTTCAGCCACAATAATTTCATAATCTGGATTTAGATTTGTGTGTGAAGAGAAATAATCACCTAACAAGTCTGTCATGTTGTGCAATCACAGATTGGCGATTTTAATTGAATCTTTTCTATTTACTTCTATTTACTTTATATTGTATAAAATTCACTGAATATTAATATTTATTTTATACTGAATAATAAATTTTTGATTTCAAAAATATAAGATTTTTTGTTAAAATATACACTTTGTGTCTCTTTCGGGGAAAATTGCATATAATTTCTGTGAATTGGTATGAATTTCTTCATCAGTGAAATAAAGACTGAAATAAATGATTTAATATGTCTGGTGGAAAGTGTCTTTTCAATGACTAGTAGACTATGGAAAAGATATACAAAGATTAGTTTTTGCATGGTTCAGAATTTAATCTTCATGAATTTAAATACTCAAAATGTTTTAATTTTATTTAAAATATCAAATGAAAATTATATTTATATTGGAAATAAAAATCAGGAATGTTTGATACATTCGCATTAAAATGATTTATGATAAAAAAATTTTATTTCTTAAATACTTTAATTTCTGAAGTGAATCCTACTAACTTTTTAATAATAAGTTTTCTCAATTTTACTTAAAGTATGAAATACAAACATTCTAGCAGATGTTGTAGAAGATCGCGCAGATGTTCTTCACTTGGAAACGATCCCAATAAAAAATGTCAAAATTCTTCATTCAAATGCAAAAGTTGTACCAAACATTTTATGAAGAAAACTAATATTTGATTAACAAATTTTAATTAGTTTTTCCATCATAATCATTCTAAAAACATCATTAAATCGTGAAAAGTGTAAATTATACATTATCAACCGAATTTTATGTTGACAATTATTAGTTTTTACAAAACTATTTGACTGCCGAAATGGCAACATATGTGATATTGTTTGTTATTTTTCAAGAAAAAACTTCTATTAATTAGTTGATAATGAATGATAAAAGTGCATAGCATTTATTCCACAATTCTGTTGTTTTGTATTTTAAAATTTATATGGGTTATTTACTAAATATATATTAGAGATAAATGCAATAATCAGACATATGTGATATCGGAAAACTGAACGGTGTTTTTCGCAGAAAGATTTCCATGTTTCAGCTTGATGGGTTTGGGATTTCACTGGTTTAGGATAAACTGTAGAAACATGCATTTTTAATTTCCTTTTTTTGCTACTAATTAATTAAAAATCCACTATTACACAACTCCTATTTACTCTCTGTTTTAATTATAAGTTAATTACAACTCTAATTCCCTTTGTATTTAAATTAAAGATCATTCATAATTCACTGATGCCAATGTCATAATGAACTTTCCAACTAGGTACTAATATTAAAATATTAAATGGAAGCTCGTATTTTTTTAACAATGTGCTATACATCTTTGTCCAAAGATTTGAGCCACACAATACAACCTATTATCATTATTTAAAATCAATTCAATTTTTACTCTAAAAGGCACAATATTTTAATTAAGTCTATATTTGAAACCAGTTCTAGCCCACAAATAGACATAGCTGACCAAATATGCATGATTTTTTATGGAATATGAAGTCACATTTTTAAATACGTTAATAAAATTTATGAGATGGGATTTCGTTAAATTTCTTGAACACACATCGGAAGTGTTTTGTATGAATTCAAATTTCAGCAAGATTAAAAATATTAAGTAAAACGATATTTTGAATTTAATATTAGTGATTTTAAAGAAGAAATGAACACAACAATTAATAAGTCAAAGATAAATATAATCATAAGCAGGATTGGATATTATTCTAATGTATTTTAATTAATTACTTTATGTTTACGTAAGTTTATCTTTTCTTTAAAATTCATGATATTGCGGGAAGATAAATTAAAAATAGAATTTTTTTTTTGATTTTGTATACATATTTTTTGTATGGTATAATAATCACGTTTATATTGTATTTCACTGAATTTTTTCCATATATTCTGCGCATCTTATTTCTTGTTATTTTATTTTTATATTTTAAATCAATGTGAACACATTTCTCGTGTGTATGCTGTATATGTGAACGAAAATTAGAAGCATTGGACAACTATCATTAATAGTAATAGTTCTTGATTGAATTAAGAAAAGCATTTTTAAGTTGTACAATCAAAATTCGAATTATTAATTTATAAATTGCTCTTTATCAAGAAATATAGTTTCCTCTATTGTAATTAGAAGGTTTTAACAGATTTATGCTGACCAATTTGCCTAGTGGTCAGCGGGCCTGACTACGGATAAGGAGGTCCTGGGTTCGAATCCCGGTTCGGGCATGGATGTACTTTCTCTCTCTATCTATCCTGTCTTTGTTCTTTCCTTGAATGAATGGTTGCCTACTCTATAAACGGGTACCTATTGCAAGTGTGTAGAGCAAAGTCGTACTTTCACCTTCATGGTGCTCTGATTAAAACGAAAGACGCTCCCAATCGACTTAATTCGCATAGTATAGTGAGCTTGGCTTGTCCAAGGGTCATTAGTAAACAACAGATTCATGATTCAAATTATCTTACATAGAAATATTGCTCTTCTATTTTTAAATCGACATATTGATCGTTCTACTGTATCTTGAAATATCAATATTAATTTTGTTGAAATGTTAAAATAATTTTGTTTGTTGTTAATTTTAACAGTGAATAACTATCATTAATAGTAATAGTTTTTCATTGAATTTAAAAAGAAAATCATTTATAAGTTGTACAACCAAAATTTTAATTATGAATTGCTCTTTAATAAGAAATATAGTTTCCTCTGTTATAATTTAAATATTTCAATAGATTTATGGTTAAAAATATTTTACGTAGAAATAGTGTTCTTTTATCTTCAAATCCAAACATTGACCGTTCTATTGCATCTTGAAATATCAATGCTAACTTTGTGAATAGCAGTAAAATATTTTATCAGAGCTGTGTGTTGCAACTATATGTTTATAGAGGGCGCACTGCACGAATATCTTTGTTTACAAACAGAATAGGATTCTGCGCCCAGGGATGTAGATGTTTTGTTCTTTGTTCCATGTCTTGTCCTGTTTAAGTATGTCCTATGTTAATAAAGAAATTAAAAACCTGCTCAAGGTAAGCTTATTTAGAATTTGAATTTATTATTAAGATGAATTGATAAACATGATTAGCAATAAGAATTATGTTAGAAAAATATTACACTGTGTTGTTTGTAACTTATAAGAATTATAGCTAGTTTAGGAATTTTCTTTAAAAAAGTCATTTGGTCTGGAAATAGTTCACCATTTTTAATGCATTTGATAAATGCAACTATACGCCAAGAAAAATTTTTAACAGCATAACTGTTATTTTATAGCGTAGCACGACACGGGTTATAATTTTCCTTTCTTGCATAATCATATAATACAAATGATCTGAAATAATCAAATAAAAAGATAAAAAATCAATCGTCGTGTGTTGATATAGCAATTTCAATAAAAAGTGATGAATAAAATAGGTTTGCATCCGCTACTAATGCTGATTAGTTTCTTTCATTTGAATCAATCATAATACAAACTTTCCAGACAGAATTTGCTTAATAAACATAGGAGTTCTCATATATGATTCATTTAAAATATTTGCTAGTCCACCCCAAAATACTTCCATTCATGTAATACATAAACATATGTTGACAATTGTAATTTTTTAATTTAAAAATCCTAAAGATTTCATTTTTCTGAAACGAATGAAAGAAATCTAAATGTTTATATCATGCTTTTTTTCAACACCAGTTCAAATGACAGGAAATAATATTTCAAATCAAGTGGTACCATTTATATAAAACGTAGTCAGAGAAACTCGATAATTTTATATTTAATTTTCAACTGGAATTAGGGTTATAATAAAATTCATAGTCTTTATATTTTATATTGATTTTTAAAACGCCAACATTGAGCATACCTTTAAATTTGAAATTGATATTTTCAGTGGTTCGGACTTTTACCTGTAGGTTCAGATGGCTTATCACACATGTCTTCAATTTATAAATATAGAACTTTATGAGTGTGCAAAAAGGAAAAGGTGCTTTATGATTTCACACTACAGATACTCGCATGAATGTATGCATTTATATTTATCTACTTTTTTTCATTTTTAATAACTCAAAATTTTTTTGATGTTAATTTCTTTCGGAGTTATAACATGGGATTAAAATTTGGTCGAGAAATTGTTTAAATCATTTTTTTTGTTCCCATAACTTCTGCCCTAAGGAAATAAATTGTTAAATTGAAAAAATTACGTTACACATCATTTTTAAGTTACTATTAGTTACACATCAGTGTAAACACTGTTCACATAAATTTTCATGATCAGCTTCTGTTGTGTTGGAAAATTAGCATTGAGCTATTGATTGCTTCTCGATGCATAACTACTGACTGTTATATCGTCATAAGCATTTTACTGAGCAACCCTAATTTACCATGATTGGAAAAATTATAGATTTATAATAATAGGACAATGAGAAAGAATTTAAGAAAATTACTTTAAATCCAAATTTCATTTCTTATAAAAACGGTGCACTTTTAATTATTTTTAAGGATTTGTTTACCAAATGACTATTTTTTATTCTTTAAAATGTTTCATTGAAATGTATTGGAAAATTACAAATTTGATGGCAATTACAAATGTGATGACCATAATCTATGAACAATTTATTTAAATGCTTGTATAAAAATTTGTTCTAACTTTATCACAAATTACATAGAATTCAGGTAATACTAAGCTTAATTTAAAAATTGAAGTTGTATTAAAAATTTAAGCCCCTCAAAAATGAGAAAATCATTTTACTATTTCGTCTAAAGAATAAAATAACTTTTTATTCTTATGAAATCTATCAAGCGTAAAATAACTTTTCATTCCTAAAATATGATAAAACGCAATAAACTACTTGTATCAATACCATCTTGTAATTTTTAAAACCGCGTTTAGTGTAAAAAAGAAATGAAGAAATTTAAATTTTAAAGTAAAATACTGAATATTTTTTCTATTATGGTAATGTTATTATTCTGTTCATTATTGTAAAATATCCTGTGTTGCATTATTTATTACGAAATATATTCTTTGTTCATTTATTGTCTGACTTAATATCTTAACTCGAAACGCGGTTCTCCTTTGTTTTTCAGTTTTAAATTAGTACAAAAAATTGTTATGCCAAAAGACACAACGTTTTATAATCCAAACAGTGAATACAAAGCTAAAGACGGAATCAGCATTTTTTACAGCTTTTCATTGGCTGCTGAGAAGAATGAAGGATTAACTGCACGAATGCGCGGAAATTCTCTGATAGCTTTCGCCATTTCTTCCGTGGACGCTGTTCATCTGGAATTGAGTTTTTCAAGAGCGAGTTGTTTCGTCAGACGTAAGTAAAAACACCATTTCCTACTTTGAAATTAGATATTTTTTCATCTTTTAAATTTAATTAAAAAATTATGTATTGCTTTCTTTACTAATTGTTAAACTCTACATTACTAATAATTGAGTCTTATTTTCTGATAATGCTAATTTTAATTACACAATAACATACTTTATCTATAATTTACAACATCTACTAAAGCTCTTTTCTTAACTTTTAGAAAAGATAAACCTTTTTTATTTTAGTGATAATTATTGTGTAATAAAGTATGCTACATTAATAGTTTTTAAAGCTTTTTACAGTTTTCGTGTACTTTATAATGATGTTCAGTTAACATTTTATTATAGTTTTGTTTATTTTGTTATTCCATTTTTTTAGTTGATAGAATTCGAACAATAAATACCGTAAGAAACGAAATAAATAATAGACATAAAAATAAGTAAATGAATAAATTATTAATTTAAAATATTATTTTCAATTTTGCAACATATTTAATTCTTTATTATAACTAACAATTTTGTTAAATTTTTATCTTAAATAAGTTAAATGGAAATTTTAAAAGTAATATATTAAGTTGATAGCTAAAGTTATGATATTAGTTCATCGCAATTGATTTTCATATTAATTTAATTAGATGCATAAAAAATTGAATTAAAATGTGAAATTAAATGATCCAATCATTAAACATCTCCTTAATTTTGCTCATTAAACATATTTCGTTAATAGTCGGTTTGGAGCTATAAAATAAAAATAAAGAACCTGTCATTGACACTAATTCGATTTAGATGTTTGATGTGGACTAAGAAATAATTTATCTGTCTATTAATTTTATTTACGGTTTTTATTAATCATTAAACACTAAATCAATTATTCATTAAATGTCTTATACAAATACAAAACATAGAAATTCAAACGAATAAAAAATACATAAAAAAATGATTTTTCCGCTGTTTGCATTTATAAATAAGGGTAATTTCTCTATAAATATTTCATCTATAACCTTAACTATAATCTGCTTAAAATGTTTTAAAAATTAATTTTAAGTTATATTTTGAAATTTAGTAAAAATTTCATTATACAATTTAAAAGGCAATATAAGTATTATTTTTGTTTTAAAGTTAAAAGTTTTAAATTATTTTGCCTGTTTTTTTTATTAAATTTAGGTATTCCCCTGAAAATAGTAAGATTGCTATTAATGCATATTTATAGATTAATGCTTTGAATATCTTTGAGCTTTTGTCATGGCTTAATATTTTATAATCGGAATTCATCTGAATGATCACAATCTAAATTTTTTATGGTGTTGAATTAAAAAAATTAGGTTAAATTAAAGCGTGGTTAAAACGATCAATTTTAATTATTAATAATGTATTAAATATAGGGCATCGTATAGTTAAGAATTAATTATTGGGTTTGAATATCCTTCTCTTTAATGAAAAATTGGTTTGAAAAATAATGAAAATGTTTTAAAATAAATATATGTTTGCTTAGGTATGTGACGTTAAAAATTTACAACTATCTGAAACCCAAGATTCTTATTCTGAAAAGAATTAAATATGTTTGAATAGCCAATTATATTGTAAAATAAATGCGAGTTATTAAGCAACGTGTGTATATATATATATATATATATATATATTATATATATATATATATATATATATATATATATATATATATATATATATATATATTATATAATCACTAATTATTTCCGCTTGTTCTAATATTATAAAAAAATTGCTGTGTACACATACAGCAAGAGACAGAGATGGTGACCGAATGGTTAAGCGCTCTTGCCTTCGGTTCAACTGTTCGCGAATTCGAATCCCACAATGGGGTATAGATATTTATTGTGGTTCAGAATCCACTTTAAATTGACACAGATTAGTTAATCATTGTGTATGTAAAATTATCATGAAGCGACAAACTAACCTAACCAAGTTCTTTCTGCAAAAACATACATTGAAATTTTTTGTCCAAATCATTTATTTCATTGAAAACCAAACCTTTATAAAAAAAATAGTCAGTAATGAAAAGGTAATTTAAATGTTTAATCTAGAAAAGTTGAAATTATAAATTTCTGATATGATATAAATAATTAAGATGTAAATGTAAATAAAAAATTTTAGTGAAATGATGATTTTTTTATCGTTACAACATTCTTCAGATAAATATTTTTTTTCAATTTTTAGACGTTTTAATATGAGTTAGTGAAAAATACATTTGAAGAATTTGTTAATAAATATTTGTTATAATTTGTTAAAATAGTTAATAAACAATTGCAATTTACAGTTTTAAATTTTATCTCATAACTATTTAAGTTACAAAGAATGACAATTGTAATATTTATTTTATCATTGGTGAAATATTCTCATATATGAGTTAATAAAGAAATTTTTTTAAAGTACCTACTGTATAAATATTTTTATTAAAAAATTGTAACTTTATTATTATTATCTCTAGACGGATATTAGAAATTTGTCGCATTTTAGATTTTTTCTGCGAAAACTCACTCAAAAATAATTGGTATTACAATTTGTTTTTGATTGATAATAGCAGATGGCGTAAATATCCAGATCTTTTTATGCATCTGCATTTCTATTTGTATTAAAAATAAGTTTTGCATTTATCACAAATTTTTACCGGACTTCAAACTGCGGAACCAAAAACTTTAACGAACTCCAAATCTTTAATATTCAGATTTGCATTACCTATTATAGGTTAACAATCTAATATTTTTAAATTTTAGCTTATTTAATTTATCTTAAATTTAGAAGTTTAAGAATGTATTGCAATCATTTTTGGAGATGTTGTGTGTGTGCTTTATTCTATATAATTTTCATATATATTAAATAAGCAATTCTGAGTAACTATTAAATCAAACATAAGAGAAATTTGTTGAGTGGGGAAAATCATTTCACGTTCAATTTTGATTCGGAATTAAAAATTCAGAAAATATTTTCCTAAGTCGCTTAATCTGACTTTTAATACTCGCTTACAAAATGTGTTACTTTTCAGCTTAGGAAAATAATGTAATTGATGTAAAACTTTTTTAGAAAAACAAGATTGCTAAGTTACAGTTATAATTTCTTTTAGATATAAATTTTTGTTTTGGAGATGTGTTTTGATCATCAATAAAGCAATTCATTTGCTTAAATGGTAATTTTCGACTAGCTTCCATTCAAAGATAATTTATTAGTTATATATTTTAATTAACTTTAGCTGTGATAAGTGGTAAATAATTTATTCGAAGATCAACCATTTTGGCACATTTTTTTCTTAATGATTTTGTCATGCTTTTTCCAGATATTTTTTCTCATACTTAGGATCTAGGTAAAATGGAATTAATTTCTACCATTAGCTTGTGTCTATGGTGCTCCATGTCTCTGCGGACTGCAGAAGCTGTGACTCTACCTTTACCATGAGTTCAGTTCAAGCTTGTGTTTCATGCTTCGCCAGTGGTCACCTAGGGGGCCTCAAATGTGTGCAGGGTCAAAAGACTTTCAGTCTGTGCCAGAAAATGTAAAGCTGAACAGGCATCGCCTGAGCATATCTTGAGTTGCTTGAATTTTGACTTGGAAGAGTCATTTTCAAAGCCCCTTGTGATCTTGGATTTCCTGACTTTTGGAGTTGGTCTAGGATTGGAAATGGATCATCTGGGATTAGCAGCATCAGCACTATTTGTTGTCTTTCTATTGATACCAGCAAATGGAGTAAGTATACATATCTTTTTATGTATCTACGTTTCTATTTGTACTAAAAATGAGTTGTGCCTTTT